>PVLD010030380.1:0-16915 GCA_004027595.1 Dinomys branickii
AAAAAAAAAAAAAAAAAAAAAAAAGAAATTTACTACACACCAAAAAGTATTTGAATGCATGATATACATTTCCTTCACATCAGGGCTGAGACAAGTTCTGCTTAGAAATAACATTGGGAACCAACCAAATTTGCTCCAGCCTCACAGAGTGCACATGTAAACTAAATGAGTGATGGCAGCCAGCCGCATAATTTTTCCTGAAAATAAATAGTAAAAGCAAGGGAAAAAACGTTGAGAGCTCTGTGTGTGCCATATATTTCAACTCATCTGACTGCACCCTCACCTGTGTACAAAAACCACTTTGTATACAGCTTTGGGAGAACTAATGAACACAGAAGTGTAAGCATCGCTCAGTCAAACATATCTAGCAAGTGATAAGACCAGGCACCAGTAGTCTGGGCTTTTCTTTTGCACCAATACCCATTCCCCCTTTCATGGTTACCCATCTATATTCATCATCATTGTGATTATCTCAATGATCCCATCTTTCCTTCCTGTCTCTTTACTTCCCTTCTCTTCACCTTATCGTGCCCTGACTTCCTTTTGCACACAGCTAAGGTCATTTACTGTGCTGCTGTGCAGTAATTTTTGAGCAACTTACATAGGTGTTGTTATGTTAGGCTGTTCCGTGGTGTTATCATAGTTTTTGAACTTAAGTTCTTTTTCCAAGTTTATGTGCACAGTTTGCAGTGGAAAGTTTGCCTGTCAACCAGTTATATGGAAGTGACTCAACAGCATTCGCTGAAAGGGACATACAGTGCTTCTTTCCTCCGGAGAACACTTTTGGACTGGTTAAGCCGCATGTGACCCATAAACAAAGAGGTAAATGTTTTAAAATAAAAGCTGACATGTGCCCATTTTTTTCTTCCAAATTTGGTGAGATTTTTTTTAACTACAGAGAAGTTAAAAAGAATAATAGCATGAATACTCCTATCCCTTCCTCTAGACTCAGCAATTAATGTTGTCGTGTTTACATGTGTATTCATTACTTTTCTCTCGGTGGGACAAAATACCAACTTAAAGGCGGACACTTACTTTAGCTCATGGTATCATTCTATGGTCGGCTGCCTCCAAGGCAGAAAGGGCGGGGTAGAAGGGCCTGGCCGAGGGAAATGCTCACCCCATGGCAGCCAGGAAGCAGAGAGAGGAGGGAGGAGCCAGGGACAAAACGCGCTCTTCCGGCCCCGTCCCCAGCGACCGCCTCTGTCCAGGTTCCATCTCCCAACACACATTCAGCCACGAACTCATTAATATGTCATTCCACAATCGAACTCCTTTCTGTACACACGACTTTGGGGGTCATTTTAGATCTAAATCATGTTTCTCTCTCTCTCTGTCTGTCTCTGTCTCTGTCTCTCTGTCTCTCTTTTTCTCTCTCTCTCTCAATAAAATATGATATTGGGCTGGAGGTTGTAGCTCAGTAGTAAAACATGTGCTTATCATGTGAAAAACCCTGGATATTTAGCAACAAATATTTTTGTTGTTGTTGAAATCCATTTCCAAGTTGATGGAAATGTTTTCTCTCCATAGATAAATTTATATGGAAAAGTATTTTAAGGATAGTTCTAATACTGAGCCACCTTTTTATTTCTGTGTAAACTATAAACTCCACATACCCTGCATTTTTAATTTCCTTCTATTTCATTTGGGACTTTTTACACTGACACTAAAAAGTGAGATTAGTTTGTATTTGTGTATGTGAAAGTTTTTGCAAGCTTACATTGTGATGGAATAATTCCTAAAAACATTGAAATCTTTTTGGTGCTCTGGAAAATTTAACACAGGGATTGATAGTTCAAGGTTTGGTGGAATTTTCCTGTGAAAACATCTAAGGCTGTAGCTTTTCTGTGTGTTTTGTGGAAATTGAACTATCTAGGCTTTCCCTCTTGCTTAGTTAATTTCTTTTTAAAATTGTTTTATTATTTTTCCTTTTGTAATTGGTACATTCTGTTGTGCATAAGGATCACACTAACCACGGGGAATTTGTACATGTACAGAGCACCTTTTAATTCCTCCCATCCCCTCTTCTCCCTGCTCCTTCCAACTCTTCTTCCCTCTGCATCTGCAAAAGCTCCATTTCTGTTTCTTTCTTCAAATCTTTTTTATACCCCTTTCCTTTCCTCCCCTCTCGTCTACCTCCATCTTTCGCTCCCTTCCCATCTGAAAAAAAAAAAAACCCAAAGTCTGTTTTCTGTTATCTTTTCCTTTGTTCTTTATTTATTCTTGGGTTTCTCATTCTCACAAGAGACTGTGATATTTAAATGTATGTGTCTGATTTATTTCACTTAACAGTACATTCTCAAAGTGCATCCAGTTACTTAAAAATACCTCAAATGCCTTCTTCATGGCAGAGTAGTATTCTGTTGAGTATAAATACTACATATTTTTATCCATTCATCTGTTGATAGACCTATAGGTTGTTTCCAAGAACCTCAAACAAAGCACTAATATCTAGAATATATAAAGAGCTCAAAAATATTAAACCTCCCCATGTTTGAAGACCCAATCTACAAATATATGTCTGAAATGAAAAACACCTTTTTACACGAAAAGGTATAAATAACCAGTAAGTACATGAAAAACATGTTCAACATTGCTGGCCATTCCAAAGTTAATTTCTTAAACTGCATTTTCATAACCAATTGTCCAGCCTACCTACATTAAATCTGCAAAATAGTCTCTTATTATATCTCCTCTGTTTCAAAGAATGCTCTTACCACTTCTTACTGTGTTGTCTTTCAAACAGAGTTCATTGATTTGAGTTATATTTTGTTCCACTTTCTAACACTGTTTTCAGTTTTATCTTTATTATTTCCTGTTCTCTATTTTCTAGTAGGTTTTTTGTTATGTTTCAGCTGAGTTAGACATTTGATTATTTTAATGATGTAAGTTTATGAGGCTGTATATTTTCTTTTTATGTTTGTTTTGATTATCACCCCTGGATGTAAGGCATCATGTTTTCATTATCATTTTTTTTAGAAAATGTGAAAATTTGGTTTGTATTCCTCTGGGGCCTTAGAGTGACTCAATGGATCTAATAACTTTTCAAAAGAGGTATTTTCAAAGGAAATTATTCCACTGGATCATAAATTCTTTTCATGAATACCTTTAGTATATTGTGATTTGAAAGTATTCATATTATTTTTATTGACATTATTATGCCTTTATTGAACTACCATATGATAAATGTTTGTGAAGATTCTATGTGTGTAAGAAGGGTTCCTATCTATTAGTGTCATGCAAATTATGAATATATGACATATCTTGCTTGATTTATGCTTGACTCTCTTCCTTTGTAAGTTCCCCGCTTGATTTTGTTTTGCGCTGTTGGTAAGGAGCTAGTCCCCCAAGTTTAGTATGTAGCTGAGTATTTCCTCTGTACTGTTATTTAAAGGGGTGGCTGGTGGGTTATGGATACAGATAACTGTACTTAAAATTCATAGTGGATTTGGGTTTTAAGCATTATACAACCATGTCCTCTGTCTCGTATAATGCATTAGAGTTCTCTGTTGGCTGATATTAATACTACAGGGGCCACTTTCTTGTTCCTGGCATTGTCTATCAGCTTTCTGCATATTTATCTATTTTTACCTTGCTGAATTACTTTGTTTAGGTGTATCACTTGTATTAGAATAGTTATATTTTTACTTATGATGTTTTCCAAAATATTTTAACAGGTGATATCAACTCTTTTACACTTATTGCAATAATATGTATTATTTCAAATGCATTATTGTGTATTATATTCACTTATGGGTTATTTTTATTTAGTATTACTGTTCACACTGAGGTTGTTTACAATTTCTTCGGTGCTTATGAAGTTTGTTCTAGAAGTTATTTTATATAAATAGCTGAACTATATTTACTTAATTAAGCTTCTACCGTTTTTTTCTTCTTTGTTATACTATCTCTGTAACTGTTATTAAACTTAACATAGTTCTTCTTTCACTCCCTAGTCTATCTCCTTTAAAAGTTGTGTTAAACCTACTTTTTTAGAACCCATGTTATTTATTTTCTGAATATAAAATCCTTGGCTCACATTTTTTCTTGTTTCTTGACAATATAACACCATGTTTATTTTGTATTTTATTGTCAAGAAGTCTGATGTCATCTGATCTTTTCCATTATAAAAGACAGGGTCTTTTTTCAAAAGTTCAGCACAATTTAAGAAAAATGTCTATCAAGTCTGCGAGTTTTACTAAAATGTCTGAAATTTGGCCAATTTTGGTTTATTTTTCCAAATACATATTAACCCCTTTCAATGTCTACATTTATATTATGCCAGGATTGTCTTATTGGTTTTTAGCTTTACACATTTGTTCTGTTCCATTGTTCTAGCTTTCATCTTTGGAGAGTTCCCTGGAAATACCAGGAGACTGTACTAACTCACTGTGGTTCAAAACATTCTCTTCTTTTGTATGATTGTTGCGGCAAAGGCGCTTATTTAACTAAGTCACCCCTGGAGGCTGGATGCAGAGACGAGCGAGTTTATTCAGGGCTGGAAGTGGGCACCCAGTGCATGACTGAGCACAAACTCCAAAGGGCAGGAGGGGAGAATCATTACAGAGCTCTGATTCTGGGTATGGGGGGTGCTGCTGATATGATTTAGTACAGCTACAGAAATACTACAAAGTATGGGCTTAGCTTCTGACAAAGGAACAAAGGTATTTGACATTTTATGTAGGGGACAAGTGGTCTTATGACAGAGCATGGCGTGGTACCAAGTTAGGTAACTATGTTACCATTTACAAGAAACAAACTTAAGGAAACAGAAATGTAAGCTTTAAAATGGCAGTAGAACACAAAATGGTATTGGTTTAGCTTTCTTTCCCATATCATGATGAAGTCAAAATTTTAAAATAAATATATATCTAATTATGTCTCTATGCACAAGTATATATATATATAAATATACTCATTTCTACATACCTTGTATCTCCATTATTTCTCTACAAACAACTCCTCTTTCTTTTTTGGTTTTTCCATCGAGGCTAATTTTTTTTCTACTTTCTATATGCTTTAATATATTTTAAATCATATCCTTCATTAGTCCCTTTTTAATTTAGTTTTTATTTCTGAAATGATTTTATCTTTTTCTTCCATTTCTTTCTTGATTGCACAAGGTTTTTGTTTTACATCTACTTTTTGCTTGACTGTATCTACTTCTGTGTTTGAAGTTCTGATTCCTGATGTGTTTAGGTACCGTATGCCTCTCTCGTGCTAGTGTAGTGTTGAAATTTTCTTTTGACTTGCTGTCTTTCTGCTTGCTTCACTCACTCTTGCCCCCGTTTCTCCCCTCCCTCCCTCCCTTCTTTAGCGGGAGAAGAAAATTATGTTTAATCTATCAGAAAAGTAATTTTACCTTTTAAAGGAGTTTGGTGAAGATTTAGAATGCAGGGTAATGCATATCATTGCGTATATTGGATTTGTTATTAAGTAAAATGTTACTAGATGTGTCTACATACTTGGGATGACTCAGGAGAGGTTTATGGGGGTCTGCATCCTCATTCCGTTTCTCAGTTCAGAACGTTCTCTTGGTGACTTCAAAATGAAACCATTTCTGTAATTGGTAGGGCCTTTCTGTAATAAATGCTAGATCCGTGTCCTATTTCTTCAATGCTCTTTGTTTACCCCTGACATTAACCTCAGCCCTTTGCTTCCTTTCTGTTCATCCTCAAGTACTGCAAGTGCCTTTTCTTTTCCAACATGTATCCATTTTCTGAGAACTGATTCCTCTCAAAGATTAGTCCCCAGATACCTTGCCTCTGACGGCTTCCAACTCCACATCCACGTGCTGTTTTGTCCTGCACTCTGCAAAGGAAAGGAACTTCCTAGAAGACCAAACTGAACTTGGTTCAGCTGGAACGCTTTTACAGGGTCTTACTGTCTTAGGGAAGAGCCCAGAGTCTCCAGAAGACTGAGCTCTTGATCCTCCTTTCTCTAACTCCAGTGCCAACTCCAGCTCCAGCAGCTTCTCACATTACCTCTTTCTCTCTTCCATTTGAACCTGGTGGTTGTCACTCACTCTGCCTACCAGGACAGTCCCCTACATCTCTGCTTGGTGGTCATGCTTTATTATTTCTCCATGCTCAACACAAAACTCAACATCTCTAAAGAGAAATCCCTGCCCCCACCCTGGGAGCTTCTATACGATTCTTTATGGTAATGACTGCCTTCTTATGATCCATTTATAGGCTTGCCTCTCAGACCAGATGATTAATGTCTGAGGAAGAGCTTCTCTGCTCTTCGTGTCGGTGTCCACAGTTAGGGTGCATTATTGGGTTAATAACCCTTAGTTATTGCACATTGATCAGGCCTGTAATCTCCCAAATGAGTGGACAGCAAAGGTTTAGACAAATGAGACAATTGAAATGATTGTAGGGCTTCAGGAGGGCCCAACTCTCTTACAATATTTAAGATTCTCTGGGTTAAGACCCAGACTTCCCTGGGTGGCCCATATTTATTAGGTTTTCAAACAAAGGAGGATACTCCAGAAAATGCAGGAATCTGACAGGACTTGAGAAAACCTTTACTGAATTCTCTAAGTAATACTTATGTTAATTTAGGAGAAGGAAATTAACTCCAGGAAGGCCTTCACTGCAGGAGTGAAATACCTGCAACTGCAGTCTCCTGTTATTTAATTGGGGTTGGAGCCAAATGTCCTCAGCTGTGGCCTTATCTTATCCTTTGAGGCATCCCAACATCACAGACCAATACAGGCCTCAGTGGGGACCAGTGACTCATAAGTGTTCATGTACTACGAGTCCACTGCCCATATCTGAACAAGGGTCTAAGCTTTGGACAATTCCCAAATAAACACAGAAAGCCAACTGGCTAAAATTAAATCTTGCTCAGAGCTACTTCCTAGTGGTCTCCATCAGCGCATCCTGACCACCTGCTTTCTAGCAGGACAAGTCCAGCCTTCTCAGGATGTCTGCTGTCCATGGGCACAGGCACCTTTGGCTGCCAGCATAGCACTTCTGAGTGCCTCTGTGAGCAAATAAGAGGTTTTAATTTTATTTTATTTTTACCAGAAAGCTCCAAATTTCTTCATTTGCTAACCTTCATCTCCAGAACAGTCCCCAGTATTTAGGCTGTTGGTGAGATTTCTTTCAAAATTAGTATTTTATCAACATTATTAGTACATATTCATGATGCATAATGAATGTGTTCATCGTGAGGTCTTGGTGTATGTACATATCGCCTCTTAGTCAGTTTTACTTTCCCTCCCCGCTTCCGCCTCCTCCTCTCTGTCCATCCCTAGATTGCCTGCCCATTCGCAAAAGCCTACCTCCCCATTTCCTGTCATCCTTCTTTTATTTTCCCATTTGAGACTCAAATGGACTTCAATTTGGACAAGACTTACTTCATTTAACTCCCTCAGTGATGCCCTGTTCTTTAAGGGGGAGCACTCAGATTGAGTCTCCCTTTCAGTACAGATCAAGAAAGAAATGCTCTGGAGGTTGTGTACTGTGGAGGGGGAAATATGTCTTCTTTCCTTGTGTGCTAGCAGATCTCTACCATTTGATAGTCCATGGGGTGTTCCTGGTGGTTTCTGAGAAGGTAGATCTCAGACTGAATCCTTTCATTAACATCTTGAAGATCTAAGTGTCCATTTGGTGCTTTTAAAATTTAATTTAGCTTATTTAACACAGTGTTTTTAACTAGAAAATGCAAGTATAATTATGATTTTTCAGTCACCTTGAACATAAGCAAAAGAGGCAGTGCCTGCAAGTTACAACCTCTCTGTCTTCCCCAGGGGAGATCCTGAAGCTCATCAAGGAGGAGGGGTTTGAGCTCACTCAGGTTAGGGACATATTCCTCACTCCTGAGCAAGTGGAGAAGATTTATATCCAAATAACCAAGAAAAACTTCTACAAAGACGTCTTAAAAGTACTCTCTGAGTAAGTTCCTGATAATGTACCTTACAAAAGTACATCAATTTAGAAACTTGGAGAAACACAGACTTTAATTAAAAATTTTCCAACCATCACATTCATGAAGGCACCTTGTTAATGTTTGGTGTTTATTTACTTTCTCTTTTCTTCTTTCTCTCCTAATCTGCCTCCCTTTTCCCTTCTTCTCTCCTTCTTCCTTTTCTCCCTCCCTTCTTTCCTCCCATCTTTGGTTCCATTAGATCTTTGTGTTGGCTATAGAGGCAACCTGAATGTAAATTCCTGCCTTGCTGATATACTGAATCAGTTCCTCAGCTTCCTAATCTGTCAAATGGGAGTGAAAATGGATCTACCTCAAGTTGTGGGTGAAGCTAAGTGACTGATACAATGATAGCAGTTGGGACAGTGTGTGGCACATCTTAAGTGTTCAACACATGTTAGCTGTCTGTATTCATATCTTTTTTCTTTTACATTTCTTCTTGTTAAACTCTTAACAAATGTATAATAGATGTATGAAGTGTGATCAAACTATGCAGTGTTTGAAATTTATTATAGTAGAAGACACTAGAGTACCCCTAAAAACCCTCCCCCTCACTTTAAAAACACATATTCCATTGTTCTTTCTATTTTCTGAAGCAGTTCTAGGAGTCCTCTTTTGTGCGTGTCTTTAATTGCTCTGTTATGGTTGCCTTGATGTCCTAAACTGACTAAAACATTTACTTTCATGATCATTTTGACTTTGGGGAAGAGCCAGAAGTTGCATATAGTGCTAAATCTGGTGAATAAGGTAGACGAAGACACACTGTAATATTTTTACAAACCTAGCTCTTCACGGGACAGCACTGAGCAGCAATGTTCACCATATTTCTTTATCCTACCTATTAAAGACACTCGTGAAAGAGCACGTCCAGAATGGATTCACAAAGTGGCAAGAACAATGGGGAATGCTGGAAGCAAGCTGGAGTATTCCAAGGGAGACCAATGGCTTACTGTTACAACTTTTAAAAATTTAAACATTTACCACATATTTCAATCACACCTTAGGTATAGTTACATGAATGTTATGCTGGAACTTCTTTTTTCCATGTATGGAACTGTTCCCGGCCACATATATCTTTACAGGCATTGCAGAAGAACAGATGGCTAACAGTTATTGAATGTCTACTTAATTCCAAGGCTTCTGGTGACCTACTGACACTTTATTTCCTCTGACCTTCATAACAACTCTCAAAAGTATATTTACTTAGAATTTTCACTTTGACTATGTATACAGAGGTTCAGGGCTGGTAACTGTCCATAGTCACAAAGCTAGTCTTTGGCAGGACCTTGAACCCAGACAGGCGATGTTCTTGATTGCTGCTTCACAGAACTTACGTTTCCATGGAAGTCATAACTACTTGAAAACACCTTTATCACTTTACTTGGAGTTTTAAAAAAGTTTGATGCACATACACACATATGTGTTAAGAAACCTCTTTAAATAAAATATCTTTTCTTGATAGACCCTGACCATTTGTCAGTGAGTTGGGAAAGGTAATATTATACATTTTAAACAAACTATCACCCAGCATATAAGTAGTAACTAAATATTAGATACAAGTAATACCCAGAATCTCAGAGACTCGAGTAACTGCACTTTGATGGCTTGGGAAACAAAGTTAACTTTCTGATCTTTCATAGGCTACATTCTCTGGGACCCAGACATTGGTTAAAGTTCATTTATTAAGCGCACTGTGCAGAGCAGAGGAGAAAGAATCAGGCTAGGGAAGAGGGAGAAGTCCAGGGGCAGTGAAGGCCTGACAGCTCCTGCTGACCTTGCTGGATGGGTCCACATGGTTGTGCTGTGATAGGCTGAGATGTCCAGGCTTTTGCACTCTGACGCTGGCCATCTCCAGAAACAGTCTATATGAGAATGAGGGTGGCCCAAGTAAGGTGACTTCATTTCCTAAGGGCAATCCTTGAAGAGGCTAGATGGCATATAGTCACCACAAAATCATAAATCCTGGATCTGTGACAATGTCTGCGTGGCTTCCATAGTAGCAAAAATAATGAATCCATTGACAAATACTCTCTAGAATTAATCTGCAGCACTGACCTGGCACAAAGCCCTGTTTGGAGAAGGAAGAATGGCCCAGAAAAGCACAAAATTACATGGATTAGGAGCAAGGGTAAAGGGGAGCCCCTGGGATGGGCCTGTCGCATTCTGTCTATCACCATGTTTGCAGTCTGAGCCATTGCAAATAGCCCGCTTCTTCTGAAAGCACTGTCATTTACAGGGGTCCATCTTTGGTCATGGTTCTGACCAAGTGGAATGCCATCACGGACTGGAGAAGATTGATGGGCCCAGTAGACCCAGAAGAAGCAAAACTCCTATCCCCTGACTCCATCCGAGCCCAATTTGGAATAAGCATCTTGAAAAATGCTGTCCATGGATCAACTAATCCCTACTCAGTGACAGAGAGCATCAATGCATTATTTGGAGAAGACGAGGGGGAGCAGTAAGGTACATACTATGAGGCATACACTACTTTCATTAGTGTTTTCTTCGATGCTACAGAGATGGAGTTTAGAGCAAGCCTGTACCAGAAAGATGCAACCATTTCTCTTATTTATGAATCAAACTTTATTTCCTACCAGACACATCGTGCTGTTTTGTAGCAGCTTCAGAGCCAAGCCTTATAATCCCAGTGGCCTGGAGGTCCCAGGTGCCTGGTGCAAGATGGAAGCAGTTGTAGCCAGCCTGCAGACATGGAGAAAGTAGGGTACATGAGAAATACTGAGTTTGCAAATCTAGGTCTCAAGCTGGTAGTGTCATCTATCCTGGTGATCATCTCCTGTTGTGTGGCCTGGTGCCTAACAAGCTACCGACTAGTGCCAGTCTATGGTCTGGGGGTTGAGGACACTTGATTTATTCTATAATTTATGCAGCTATTTCAAATGAATCGAAATATTATATGTACAAAGTAAGTTCTCAGAAGGTATAGCTTTGTCCATAGGTGTGACTCCATGTTAGGCCAAGGTGTGATCACACAACCCTTGAAAGTACAAGTTGGTAAAATATGTGTTGCACAGCTAGCTGGCTTGAATTGTGGATTCTTTATTAATATGAAACTGGGTGAATGAAGGTGGTTACCTCCAGGGGAAAGCAAGCCTAATGAGATGACAAGGGCAGAATGTTTGGCAAAAGTGAGCACTCTCGGTGGAGCTACATCCTGTTTACAGCTTCTGTTAGCAGTGAGTCTCCTAATACCTGTTTATTCCTCATTCTTGTGGCAGAGGGAGCACTACGACTTACTTACTTAGGGGATTTCCAAGTAATACATAATTCAGTGCTGAACTGACGGTGTATGTTTGATGAGTAGGAGCTGGAGAAGATAAAGAATGGAATGGACAGTGGTTAAGAATTTTAAAACCCGAGGCAAGCTGAGTGTAGTGGTGCATGCCTATAATCTCAGCACTGGAGGCTGAGACACTGGAGGATCACCACAAATTTGAGGCCTGCAAGACACTGTCTCAAAAAAAAAAAAAAAAAAACCACAAAATCAATCCATCAGAGACAAGAAAAAGAATTGTTTGCTAAGTTTCTAAACGATCATCTGTATCTATACCTTAGTGCTAAAGATTTGCCTAAAGATGCTTTGCTTGTTTCTGTCTTACCCTATGCACTCTACTGTATTGTGTTGCTCTGAGACATAGTGCTGGATCTGTTTGAGACACTGAAAAGTCATTGGTGGAGATCTTGCTGAGTAGGGGATACAGTTACAGAATGGCTCTGCACAGCCATGGTGCTAAAGCAACTTATAAATCAAACAGCAGGAGATGGAGAAGGAGCATGAGTTCTAGGGTGAGGGGAACTAGCTTGACTGCTTTGGGTAGAGGCATAGAGGCCGTGCAGGAGGAATGGGATACAAACTGTAAGGGTGATAAAGTGAAGGATTGCAGAAGCCTAAGGTAGTATAGAAACAGTGGGTATAGGTTGGGTGGGAGGATAAAACGTGTCTTAACAGGTGCATTGCCTCAGGAGGACTTGATAATTACTATGATTGACCACTAACTCCCCACCAAAGACGTGGAACCAGATAAAGCCTACTGTCTTGAGTAACTGGGAAAATAATGTGACCATTTCCACATGGAGGATTCGGGAGAGAAAAGGTGACACCATGGGGTGTTTTGTTTTGGTCGTTCTGGATAGGGGATGTTGGAATTGGAAGTCATTCAGTTTCCTGGATCAGCAGACCAAGAAGGCTCCACTGGAGTGGTAGCACCACAGCAGTTGGGCAGGCAGCTGCATGCACCCCTCCATCCACAGAAACATGGAGGGAATAGCCAGAAACTGTCAGAAAGGGTTTTTTTTTTTTTTCCCCCAGAAATTTGGAAATGATCAAAGATTTACATAAATAAAGGAATGCTCAATCAAGACAGAATCAACTTAAAATGGCATGAGGGCTTGGTGACAATTTTACTTGATCTTGTCTCACCATTTTTCCAACTGATAACAGTCTCAAAGGCAGGCAGCACTCCCAGTGTGAGACCCTGGTGTGAAAGAGAGTAAAAGCTGATCTTACAAGTTCTTGTGTGTGTCTGTGCTGGCCTTTCTGCAGGCTCCCCCAGAAGGAAGTTCTCTTGCCCATTGCACTCGGGAAAGTGCTCCTGTGAAAAAGCAGTGGGCCGTGCTAGACAACATTTTTAAGCTATTGAAACATCCCCTGTTCCTGGGGCCAGAGATTATGGCTGGGATATATGATAGATGACCTGAAATAAGACTAGAAAAACTAGAGAGAGAGAGAGAGACAGAGAGACAGAGACAGAGAGACAGAGACAGAGATTGAAAGAGAGAGATTGAGAAAGAAAGAGAGAGGTTCAGAGAGAGATTAAGATTCTTTGGGATATTAGAGCATTCAAAGCTGCTGGTACACTTTGAGGAGTTGTGTATATGTTGGTGTGTATGAATGTGTTTGCATGTGTGTGTATGTGTGTATGTGTGTGTATCTCTTGCTGATCTATAGACTCAGTACAAGCAGGAAAAAAGAAATAAAGAATTTGAATTGTCAGTGACTCACTACACATTATGTAAGTGTTTCATCACGTAATCTGCAAACATTAGGGGAGGAATTTTGTTGCTGTCTTTGCAGCTGGCTTTTAAGGAATTGTGTAAAAATTAAATCTTCATCAATCAAGAAGCACAAACTCTGAAGAAGAAAATACAGTTTCAAAACTTAAATTATTATTCAAACTAGATTTCTATCAATTTAAAAATGTTATTGTAATTCCCAAGGTAACCATTAGGGAAATAACTAAAACAATTACTAAAAATGTACAAAAAGAAGAGACTCAAAATGTTGCATTACAAAAAGAAATGAACTGAATACAAAATGAGGTAATAAGAGAATAATTGAAGAAAAAGGACATAGGACATACAGAAAAAAGCAGTAAGTTCTTACTCAATAATTACTTTAAATATAAATGCAGTAAATTCTCAAAGACAGAAATTGGAAAATAGATGAAAACGCACAATCCATCTACATGCTGCTACAAAAACCCTTTAGAGCCAAAGACAGGGGCTAAAAGAAAAAGATAAAAGTGTATATTCACACAATTAGTAATCAAGAGATAATGGAGTGTTTATATTATTATTGTAAAGTTATATTTTAAATCAAGAAATTTACAAGAGGTATAAATGACATTAAATATTGAAAAAGATTTATTTCATCAATACAGAATTATAACCAAGTATGCACATGAAAACAGAAAGCTAGATAGTACTACAATGATAATTGGAAACTGTAATACTCTCTTTCAGTAATGGATACAATAACAAGGCCAAAAGTCAGTAAATAAATGTAGAAAGTGAACAATAGTATATAGCAATTTGAGCTTACAGACATATGGATTGCTTCAAAGACAGAATGTACGTTCTTATCAAAGGCACATGGTGCATTCTCTAAGTTAGACTTTCAGACCACAAAATACCTTAATAAAATTTTTAAGTATTTAAATTGTATGAAGCATCCTTTCCAACTACTATAGAATTAAGCTGAAAATCAATAACAGAAGGATTCTGGAAAGCTCACAAACTTCTGGAACTTAAGCGATATACTTTTAGAACCAATGGGTTGAAGGAGAAATCACACACACACATACACATGCATACACACATTCACACACACGCACACATGCATATACACATTCATACACACACATACACACATTCATATGTATACATACACACATACACACACGTGCACACAAACACACATACACATGCATACACACATTCATACACACATATACACATATGCACACATGCATACACACATTCATACACACACACACACACACACACAATTAGAAAATACCTGGAGGCAAAAGAAAGAAAAAACAAACATGCAAAAACATTATGGGATGTAGCTCTGAGAAAAGAATTTAGAGCTTTCATTGCATTATAAAGGAAAATCTCAAATTAATAATCTAAAGTTACATCTTAAAGAATGATCAAAAAGGGAGCAAAGTCAACTTAGATTTAGTAGGAAGAAGGGAAATAGAGATTAGAATGGATATCAATGAAGTAGAAAATAGAAAAATATCAGTGAATCCAAAATAGAGTTCTGTGCAAAGATCAATGAACTTGTAATAACTTTAGCTAGATCAGCCATTCCCACACTTCCTGGCACCAGGGACTGGCTTCTTGGAAGACAACTTTTGCATAGACTGGATGGTGTGAGGGTAGTTTCCAGGTGATTTAAAGGAGCTCTTAACCAAGCTCTTAACTTGCTTGCGCAGTTCAGGATAAGGATCTTGCTTTTATGGTAATCTTATTTCTCTACTGATCTGACAGAGGCAGAACTCAGACAGTGATGTCAGAGTTGGGAAGAGGCTGTAAGGAAAGATAAAGCTATTTGCTCACACTGCTCACCTCTTTCTGTGCTTCGGCACAGTTCCTAACAGGCCATGGACAGGTAACTATCCATCATTGTACGATGGGGAACACGTGAGCTGGGTTAACTGAAAGAAGAAAACAAGAGGATGTGAGTTATTGAAATCAGAAGTGAAAGAAAAGACATTACTACCCACTATACAGAAATGAAAAGAATACTGTGAACAATAGTATGTAAGCCAACCAGAAAAGCTAGATGAAATACACAAACTTCTAGGAAGCCATAAACTACCAAAATTGACTCATGAAGAAATAGAAAATCTATAATGAAAATAAATCAGCAATGAAAAACCTACCAAAGTAAAGGACCAGATGTCTTCACTGGTAAATACCATTAAACATTAAAATGAGAATTTCAACTAATTGTCAAGCTTTCCAGGAAAAAAAATCAAAGAGGAAGGAGCAATTCTTAAACTCAACCATGAGTTAACTCGTCGCTACTATCTTGCACACTTGTATCAAATGGTCATGGATGTGAAGGTTTGCTCGTGTGCACTCAATTCCATCCTGTTGTTTATGACTATCTTTGAGCCATGAGTTAATTCATCATTACTTTAATACTAAAGCCAGACAAAGGAAACTACAAAGAATTTCTAGAACAACATACTGTATGAGTACTGATGCCCCAGTGCTCAACAAAGTACTAGCAAATTGAGCTCAACAGTATTATCAAGAGGATCATCTACCATGAGCAAGTCATATTTATGCTGGGAATGCAAAGGTGTTAAAATGTGCCAAACAATCAATGCAATGCAGCTCATTAATAGAAGAAAGGAGAAAAATATATCATCTCAAGTAATGCAGAAAAGAGCATTGGGTAAAATTCAACACTTCTACGACAGAGAATATTCAGTAAAACTAGAACTAGAGATGCTTCAGTGTGAGAAATGCTGTTTGAAATCATGCAGCTAACAATCTATTCAGTGATGGGAGACTGAAAGCTCTTTCTCTAAGATCAAAAATACTCTGATATCCTTGCCTTTGCCAATTCTACCTGGCATAATATTGCAAGTCCTGACCAGGGTCATTAGACAGCTACAGAAATAAAAGCATATAGCTTAGAAAGGAAAAGTAAAAATCTCTTTATTAGCAGATGATATGATCTTATGTATAGAAAACCATGGAAATGCACACACACACACACACAAACAGACACACACACACACACACACACACACATTTGTTAAGAGCTAATTCAGCAAAGTTTCAACATGCACAAGCAATATGTAAAAGTCACTTATGCTCCTATGCACTAGCAATGAAGTATCTCCAGAAAGAAATTAGAAAAATAATTCCACATGTCACAGCATCAAAAAGTGACATATTTAGAAAAAAATTAGAGCAGGGGGGCACAAAATGTGTACACTCAAAAATACAAAAATAATTCTGGCAGAAACATAAATCAGACATAAATAAATGGAAAGAAATCTTGTGTTCATGGATTGGGAAACCTAGTATTTTTAGGATGACAATACTACCTAAGCATTGCATAAATGTACAGCAATTCTTAACAAAATCCCCATGACATATTTTTTGCAGAAACGAAAAAAAAAACAAGGCTAAAATTTACATGAACTGTTCAGGTGCTCAGAAGAGCCAAGAGATTCTTGAAAGAGAAGAACAAAGTTGGAGTGCTTCCATTCCCTGATTTCAGAACTTACCACCAAGCTATGGTCATCAAAACAGCATGACAGAGAGATCGGCTTGTTAGCGGCGGAGACGCCCGGCAATCCCACGTTTCGCGCGTGTCGGGCGAGCCGCGCGGGAGAGAGGGATTTGCTGGGTCCTGGCGCCCCGAGAATACAGACAGCTCGATCCCTCCCGTCCCCCCGACCCGGCGCAGCTCTCCGGCGACTCCCGACAGAGAGCGGCTCTCTGGCGGCGGCGACGCCCAGCGGTCTCACGTTTCGTGCGCATTGGGCGAGCCGCGCAGAAAGCCCCAAAGGATAGACTGGCACCTTGGAACCTTCATGCCTGCAGGTACTCCAATAACTGGTGAGATATCGGCGCTCGCGACCAGATCACCGAGTGGGGGAGGAGATCCATCCCTATACCTGCAGGGAACCCTGGGAGGGTGGGGGAGCAG
>PVLD010030381.1:0-16914 GCA_004027595.1 Dinomys branickii
CCTGGGTGGGGGCAGGCTGTTTACAAGGTAGAGGAGAGAAAGAGGCTGCTTGCCTGCAATTCCACACTTTGCTGGTTGTTTGCTGCCCTGAACAGTTCGCCCTTTGCCATGTGCCACTCTGCCTCTGAAGCAGCCAGGTATGGACTGAAACCTCCACAAACTTTAAGCTAAATAAACCTTTCCTTCCTTCATTTTGGGCGTTGGGTATTTTGTCTCAGCAATGAGAGAAAAGTAACTGAGACAAGGGGTTATTTTTTTGTGATTATATATATATATATATATATATATATATATATAATATAGTGATTATATATTATATATATTTAGCCAGTTTTCAATTTTTATTTTTATTAGTACACTTCTGCAATATATGATGATTGCATTCCCTGTGGGGCACTGGAAGTGTACACAACTCATCTCAATTCACTTTTCATCCCCCTCCCTCCCCTTCTCTTCCCTCCATCTTGTTGGTCTCTTTCCCATTTGCAAAAGATCTATCTCCTTATTTCCCATTAATTATCTTTTGTTTTGCTCTTTATATTTTAGGTTTGTTATATAAGAGAAACCATGTGATATTTAGGTTTGTGTGTCTGATTTATTTCACTTAACATTATGGTTTCAAGATACATCTATTTTTCTAGAATTCACTTAAGTTATCCTTCTTTCTGGCAGACTTGTACTCCCTTGTATATAAATATCACATTTTCTTCATACTTTCACCCAATGATAGACATATAAGTCACTTCCAAGATTTTGCCATAATGGATTGTGCTGCTGTAAGCATGAGTGTGAATGTATCATGGTAATATAATATTTTTAACACTTTGGGGAAGACTTTAAGAACGGGAATAGTTGGGTTGTGTGGAATTTCTAGTTTCAGTTTTTTTATGAAACCTCATAATGATTTCCATTTGATTGTACTGGTTTACAACCCTAACAGCATTGTAGAAGGCTGCCACCTTTTTCTTTTGTTCAGGAGACAAAACACCTGACACTCAATATTAAGGGATAGGAGATTTATTTAGTTCACAGTTTGTAGAAGTTTCAGTCTATAATCAGCTGCCTCCAAGGCAGGGTGGCATGGAACAGGGCAAAACTTCAAGGTGGCACAAGATAGCAAAAGCAATATGAGCAAAAAGTAGGGGAGAGCAAGCCTCTTTTTCTCCTTATATTGTAAGCAGGCTAGCCCCACCCAGGTGGTAGGTAGCATGTACACCATCTCTGTGCCCTCTTCTTGCATAGGATGAGGGTGTTTACAAAGTGAGGACCCTGACCCCTGCTGAGTCACTTTGTTTAACTTCTAAACTTCTCAAGTTGACACAAAGTGTCAACCATTACAGGTGCTTTTTTCCCTGTAAGCACCCAAGCATTTGTTATTGTATGGTTTCTTGATCATATACATTCTTCTGGAGTAAAATGCTGAGTTGTAGTTTAATTTCCACTTCTGTAATGGCCAGAGATGAAAAATTTCTGTGCATTTCGCTTGCCCAGTTTTTGATTGGGTCTTTTATTTTAAGGCAGTTTCACTTTTTGAATTCTTCATATATTCTAGAAGTTAGTTATCTGTCCAAAGAATACTTTTTCAATCTTGTTCATTTCCTCTTATCTGTCCAAGGAATAGTTTTTCAATTTTGTTGATTTCCTCTCTTGATAAAAAATCAATATCCAGACACTAAGGCTGTATTGAAGAGAAATAGTGAGATCATTGTAACATTAGAACCATTGGTTGTAACAATTCTATGATATTGTACTTTAGATATTAATGTGCATATGTACTCCATCATTTGACTATGAACTTTTAGCTGTGTCTCAAATGTCTAGTTATCTCTTCCTTGAATTTATAGATGTACCATTATCTCAGATGTAACCCTGTCACATTATATAGCAGTTTTTGTTTACATTTTGATCTTTATAAAATATATTTTATTTCCTCGGCCATCACATCAAAAATTTGGCACATAATGTATATTACATAAATCCCTGTTGAATACATGAATGAATCCCACAAAAAGTAGCAAGTAGGGTGAAATGAAGATGTAGCACTGGTGAAGGGACCATGTGTTTTATTAGCCAAAAGAATTATCATCCCCAAAATAACTGATTTTTTCCATCAGTAGCTATGGCTTAGGACAATTCTTCATGTTATAATCACTTGGGGAGTAGTTTTATTACAAATCTCATTATCCACAACTTTTTTTTTATGATTTGTTTTGTTTTACCCATAGTGTCTCAAAATGCTGCTGAGGATGTTCTAAAATACATGAGCCTAAGTGACTGTCCTATCCCAGCCCCTCAAGTTGCTGACACCACAGGCACACATCATTGCACACCGCTGGGGGTGTTTAGAAACTAATGATCAGAAAATACTCTGCACATTTAGTCTGTGAAGAGAACAGACACTTTTATCTTCAGTAAAATATGCTTTATAGGGCATAACTTTAGGTCCCATAAAATTCATGTATTTGAAGTGACTATTCAGTAGGTTTTTGTCTTTTGCTTTTGGTAATTTTAAAAATTTTATTAGTACATGTTTGCAATTCATGCAGTTTACAGTCATCATGGGGAGTGGTTATATGTACATATTACAGCTTTTTAAAAATCCCTTTCCTCTTCCCTCATGCTCCAGACTCCTGCTAGCGCTCCCCTATCCACTTTTTCATACATGTTGACATTATTTGTCTTAGTTCATGTAATGGCATCTAGTGTTTACATTAATCATGGTTACTAGGTGTCTGTGTATGGTACATCTTTATTCTTCTCATTTCCCCTTCCTTTCCTCCTCACCCCTTGCTCTTGTTCCTATTGAAGGAGATGCATGCTCTTGACATTTTCTATCAATCTTTCATCATTTTCCTTGTTTGTAGTTTGTCTCACCCAAATGAAAGTTACTATATAGTAGTTAAGTTAATCTCATTTACTTCACTGAACATTATATTTTCCAATCGCATCCATTTTCCTGCAAATGTCTCAAATGTGCCATTCCTTACAGCTGAGTAGTATTCCATTAAATACAAACATGACCTTTGCTTTATCCAAGTCTCTGTTGATGGATATACAGGCTGCTTCCAGGAGTTAGTCATGATGAATTGTGCTGCTATAAACATTGGTGTTCATGTATCATGGACTTTAACTCATTGGAGAAGATACCTGCCAGAAGGATAGCTGGGTCATATGGAATTTCTAATTTCAGTTCTTTGAGAAATCTCCATACTGATTTCTATAATGGTTGTACTAGTTTGCATTCCCACCAAATATATAGAAGGGTTCCTTTTCACCACATCCATGCCAGCATTTGTTATTGTGTGATTTCTTAATGATTTCCATTCTTTCTGGAGTAAGGTAGCGTCTTATTGTTTTAATTGCATTAAAAATTATCATTATTTTAAGGGCCAGAGATGCTGAATATTTTTGCATGTTTGTTGACCATCTGTATTTCTTCCTCTGTGAAGGGTCTATTCATTTCTCTAGCCAGTTTGTTGACGGGGTCTTTAATTTTAGGTGGTTTCATTTTATTTTTCTTTGTATATTCTAGACATAAGTCCTCTATCTGAAGAGTAGTAGCAAAATTTTTTTTCACATTCTGTAGGTTATGCGTTTACTGATTGATTGTTTTGCTGCACATAAGTTTTTAGTGTGATATAATCATATTTGTTGATTGTTGCTGCTATTTCTTTTGTGATTGAAATTCTGTTTAAAAAATCCTTTCTTACACGTATGTTAAGGGTTTTACTTACTTTATCTTCCAAAAGGTTTAATGTTTGAATAATGTTTCTGTTTAATATTTAGATTTTTGATCAGTTTTGATTTTAATTTAGTATATGGTGAGAGATAAGCATCTGGTTTCATTGTACAGATAACCAATTTTTCCAGCACTGATTATTAATAGGCTATCTTTTTCCAATGTATGCTCTTGACCCTTCTGTCAAAGACCAAATATTAAAAATGTCTGTGAAGGTGTCTGATTCTTCAATTCTGTTCCACTGATCTACCCATCTGTTTTTGTCTTGGTGCCATGCCACTTTTATCACTATTGTTTTATAGTATGGTTTAAAGTCAGATATGGCTCTGCGGCCTTGTTTCATCAATTTGCCCAATCTTAGATTTGCTGCTCTGGTTCTACATGAATTTTAAGGTTGTTTTCTCTAGATCTGCTGAGTATTCCATTGGTTATTTTTTAATAGGAAATTAGCAGTGGTTGTTAAATTGCATATTTTTATCCTGAAAGTAGTTGCTCAGATTACACATATAGGCATGCAAAATCAATCAAACAATTAAGCATTAATTGTTCCTTTCAATAAACCAATAGAAATTAGTAGTATAATTATCTTAGCTGTTGGTACTTGATTGGGACTGCATTGAATCTGTATAGTATTTGTAGAAGTATGACCATTTAGACCATATTGCTTCTGTCTCTCCAGGAGCAGGGGCATTTTTCCATTTTCTGACATCCTCTTTAATCTCCTTCTTCAGGGTACTGTAGCTTTCTTTGTAGGGGTTTCTCACTTCTTCAGCTTGGATAACTCCTAGACAGTTCATTTTTCTTGAAGTGATGTGAATGGTATTATTTTCATAATTTCCTTCTCATCCTATTCATTCCTGGTGTACAGAAATATCAGTGACTTTTTGTGTTGATCTTGTATCCTGCTACTTTGCTGAAATGGGTTATTAATTCAAAGAGTTTTTAAAGCTTCTTTTGCTCTTTTATGTAAATAAAGTATTGTGTTATCTGCAAATAATAATATTTTGAGTTCTTCCTTTCCTATACATATCCCTTTTACAGATTTCTCCTGCCAAATTCCTGTAGCTAGTATTTTAAGTACCATGTTGAATAGAAGTGGTAGTTCACATCCTTGTCTTGTTCCTGATTTTAGGGTAACACTTTCATTTTTTCCCCATTTAGTATAATGCTGGTTATTGGTTTGTTATGAATAGCCTTTATCATATTCAGGTATATTCTATACCTCTTTTCCACAGGGTTTTTATCCTGAAGCATTTTTGGATTTTGTCAAAAGCCCTTTCCATGTCTATTGATATGATTCTTTGTTTTTTTTTTCTTGCTTGTTTAAGTGATGTATAACATTTATTGACCTAATAATTGTTGAACCATCTTGCATTTCTTGGATGAAACCTACTTGATCATGATGTATCATCTTTTTGATAATGTGCTATATTCCATTTACAAATATCTGGTTGAGAATGTTTGCATCTATGTTCATAAAATTTATTGGCATATAGTTCTCTTTTTTAGTTGGGTCTTTATCCAGTTTTGGGATCAGGATAATATTGGCTTCCATAAATGAACATATGCAATGTCTCACTGCAATATATAATCTATATTCCCTTTAGACATTTGGCTGCTTTAAATTTTTCTATGCTTCTTGAATTATTTAGTAACATGGAGTTATGTTCTTTAATAGTTTCTTGTGTGTGTATTAGGTTATTAAACTTGTATATTTGTTCTTTCATTGGCTTTAATTTAATGTGTCTATGTTCTCTCCCTCATCTCAGCTCTTTATCAAGTTTCTTTAACTCAGACCCTCAAAGCAAAATTATTAACATATATCTTCATTCTTTTTCCAAACATGCAAACTCCACCTCCCAACGTTTTAAACTAATCATTCTTTGCCCCTGCACAGTCACTCTTATCTTCAGTGGTATAGTTTCCTGATCTTCCCCATCCTAAGTCTCTGGCTCTTCAATATGTTAACCAGTTTATTGTCCCCCCATAAGCAAATTCTGATAACCACATAGCTTTCCTCAATCACAAAGTGAACCACCTGCCCTCATCTCCCCACAAAATCTTCTGAAAACTCTCAGTACTAAAACTTCAACTCAAGTAAAAGTACTCAAATAAAATCAGAACCCACATCTATTTTTTCTTCTCATCTACCACTAGCCTCACTTTCAAACCTCTCCCTTAGTGCCTATTACTACTCATCCAACAACCTTCAGAGAAAAGTTGAAAAGTTCTTAGTAGGGATGAAGAAAATAGATGAGTTCAAAGGGAAATAAACCAAAAGTTCACAGCAATTACACCCAACAGCACGCTTTACTAATCTTCTTGGAGCTTCTTAATCCAATGAAGTTGACATATCAGGATTAAAGGTCTCAGTCACAAAGTTGTATAATCATTATTAATTATAGAGTTATTAATTATAGAACTAATTATAGAACATTGTCATCACCCCTGAAATGAACATCTTACTTATTAATAGTGCCTTAATTTTGTCTCCTCAGCTCATAACAACTACTGATCTACTTCCTGTAGCTATAGATTTGCCTATCCTTCACCTTTTATATAAATGAAATCTTACAAGTCTTGTATTTGGCTTCTGTCATTGAGAATGTTTTCAAAGTTCACCACAGTATACTGTGTATCAATATGTGATTACATTTTATAGTTGAATCATACTATAACATCTTGTTATAGTATATAGTATATACTATAACATTTTGTTTTTACATTCATCAATTAATGGGCAATTGTGTTTTTTGACCTTTGACCTATCATGAATAATGCTACCATAAGCATTTGTATTTTCATTTTTATGTGAACATACATGATTTTCTTTTTATTGGGTAGAGCCTTTGTTATGGCTTGTGTTTGGATGTCCCCACAAAGCCTCATGAAGTCAAAGGGCTTTTTCAGGTGTAGGTGCATGGACAGTGTGTGACTGATTCGTAGTGCAATGCTGAGATTAAAGGTGCTGAGACTATGGGGGAGTGATTGCTGAATCAGTCCACTGGTTGGATTTGCACCACTCTCATCCTGGTAGCTGGGATGCAATATAAGGGCCAGAAAGAGGCTTGTATCTCTCTCCATGCTGCCTTGCTACATCTCTTAGAGCTGACTAATTGTGGACTGAAATCATTACAAACTGTGAGCTAAATAAACATTTCCTCCCTTAACTTTAGGCATTGTGTATTTTGTCTGAGCAATGACAATGATATGTTTCTTTGTGAGCATTGTTTTTCTCTATTTTTAAAATTATTTACATAGACACTAGTGAGTCTGAAATGGTATCTTGTTGTAGGTTTTATTAAAAATTCTCCAGGGTCTGATGAGGTTAAGTATCTTTTCTCATTGCTTTTGGTATCTCCCTGAAATCTGTCTTCTCTACCATTAGCAGTCAAAAATCATCATTTTAGAAACACTGGTTCTAGGACCTCAAGAAAAGCTCTGTAGCCTAGTTTGTCCCCAATTAGAGTTTGTTTGGATCAGAACCAATTTCCTTCATGCCTGACAATAACTGGGAAAATTACTTAGACTAAGGACACCAAACTTATAAAGAATAGGAGTGAATCATTTACTTGTACACTTTCAGAATTTGACTTAATGCTGAAGGTACTACTTTACGTTGAGGAAAATAAGAGTTAAATGTTCAACCTTACAGCTAGTGGAGATAACTGACAAAGAATGAGTGTCAATAAGGGCCAAGTGATGGTGACAACTTCTGGTTCTGTCCTGGGAAAGTGACACATCCTTAGAGCAAGGTGGCCTGTGACTGACTTAAGACATGAATGATATGAAAGAGCAGCAACCATGGCCTTCAGGTGCCCTACAGATAGAAAGCATAAGATGCTTTTGCTTTGTGGCTTTGGAACAGAGTAGACGAGGTGTAGGGGATAGAATAGGAAGTTTTCTCCACTTTCATATCATGAAATTAAATTAAAATTCTGGTTATTCTGGAAGATGAGGCACTAGGAAACAGTATAAGCCACTGGTAGCTGGGAGAGGTGATTTCATGGAGTATTATGGTAATTCCAAATTGTCAAGAATCCAAAGTAGGAGTAGAACACAGAGTTAGGGGGAACTAGCTGTGGAAGTGGGCACTTATGATCTGTGAGTACATATAAAACACTTAGTGTCTCTTAAATCAGGACAAAAATACCTTCGGGAGTACAATTTTATTTAATTAATTGAAGACTATTTTATTACAATGTACAGTATATGCAGTTTTATTCTCAGTTTGATGCCACTTGAAGTAATAATATTATGTCATCATGTGGCAATTAGTTCAGCAAAGAAATAGCTTGATGTTTAGCCTGACAATCTAAAGAAAACCTATTACCCTTTCCTTTTCCATGTCCTCATTTCCTTCTTCTCTTCACCATATGAGATCTAATCTTATTTTGTTTATTTTTCTCTGAGATGGGTTCTTGTTATGCTGCCCAATCTGGTCCCAAACTTTTGAGATCAAATGATTCTCCCATCTCTGCCTCCCACATAGGTAGGGCTACAGGCATGTACCACCACAGTGAACAAGAAATCTATTAAAGTTTGTCTGATGGCTTTTATTTTCCTGGGGCCTATTAGGTAGCACATAACTATGAACAATACTCTAGATTACCTGCTGTCTTGGTTACTTTTTTCTCGTTGCTAAGACAAAACACCCAACGCCCAAAATGAAGGAAGGAAGGTTTATTTAGCTTACAGCTTGTAGAGGTTTCAGTCCATACTTGGCTGGTTCAGAGGCAGAGGGGCACATGGCAGAGGGCAAACTGTTCATGGCAGCAGAGTACAGCAAAAACAACCAGCAAGAAGGGAGGAATGGCTGCAAGCAGCCTCTTTTTCTCCCTTACCTTGTAAATTGCCTACCTCCACCCAGGGGGCATGTACCTCTCACACGAGGCTCATGCCCTCCTCTTCCACAGGCTCAGGATGTGTACAAAATAATCACCCTGGCTTGCTGCTGAATCACTCAGCCAAACCTCTAGACTCCCCAAGTTGACACAATGTATCAACCATAACAGCTGCCTCAACAAATCCTGATTTTAACTGATTTTTTTTCTAGCTTTGACTGAACTTTTCAGAACCATTCTTCAAGGATATCCTCTGGTACAATTTTTAAATAATATATGATAATGTATTTTAGCCTCATAATTAATTAAATCAGCTTTTATGTGTTAAAACGGGAAATCTAGTAAATATCAATACCATATTCTTAAGGTGTATGCACTACTAATTCTATAAAGTGACTAGTATGTAATGTTTTAGAGAAATATTATTCTTATGAAAGTTTCTAACATGGCAAATATAAGAAATAATCAAAATGAGAAAGATGTGAATTCTATTGGTGATTCTGGGTTCACTCAACAAAAAATAAACTCACAAGCAACATTTTCACATATACAGGATAACATTTCAAGTAAAAATTTTTCTTCTTTAGAGATCAAATAAGGTTGGTCTATATAAAGTTTGCAGAGTACATTTATTTTTATGTAGTTTTGGATGGATTTAATAATTTCCAGTCATTTCTTCATATTCTTTTTATAAAAAAATCAAGAGAGTAAGTGATTTCAAGCAAATCTTGGAACTCTTGCTCCTTATTTTTTGTCTTTTATTTTGATTAATTTTATGAATTCTTTGTTGAGTTATATTTTATTTTGCAGCCAGTTATGGACTAAGCTTTAATTTTCACCTATTGAAGAGATTAAGAATTTAAGGAGATTCAGGAGATGGAAACAATTTTTTTTTTTTTTTTGGCGGTACTGGGGATCAAACTCAGGACCCTGCGCTTGCTAGACAGGCGCTTATTCCACTGAGCTATATCCCCAGCCCGGAAACAATGTTTAATAATCTAAAATGATATGGAAGAAGGATTACATGATGAAATTTATTAACAGAGAAGGAGAGAGAACTCAGATTACTTTTTCGGCATCATATAGTAATGGCAAATCCATGGCTAAGAACTGTCAAATCTTGACAAAGTTTTCTTCCACAGTGTATTTGCTCTGAGGCTGGGAATGTAGCTCAGTGCTGGAATGCTTGTCTATTATGCATATAGCCCTGGAATTCTTCCCTAGCACATGTATAAATATGCATGCAACCCACACATGCATATGTGCATATATAGAAAGATATGTGTGTGTATGTGTCTAAGTTCTATCATTCTATCCCCTCTATCTCAAGAAAAACAGAATAAAATGCTCAAAAAATTATGAGGAATATAAAATAAAATAATCATAGAGACACATGAAATAATATTCCAGTTTAGGAAAATACAGGGTTAGAGAAAATAGCATAACTACTTATTAAATTTTATGATTTTAAGTGAAAATAACATACTAAAACTAAGAGGTTGAAACATGTAGCTTTAGGACTCTTCTACCAGAGATTTAACTCACTGAAGGGACAATTTGTTAGCTGTATGTTCCCCAACCTTTTCAGTCTTATTAGTGGTCATTCACATATCAACGACTTTGAAAGTAGGCAAATTTAAAGACTCTCCACCATCATCATAAGGAAAAGGGTGACAAATGCCATTTACAAGGCCACAGAGAGAGCAGACATTCCCTCCTCTTCACACTCAAATCCCTCCCTACGTTAGTACAATATTTGATAGGTGATATGAATTTCACAGCAAGAAAAATGGATGGTGTGGCTAAAATGATTACTGGCAGAGATCTTCACCAAATGTTAGCTGGATTCCTCTGAATCTTTTCTTGACTGGGCCTCAATTTTGGCCTTGAACAAAGAACTAACGTATTTTCTAACAGTTCAAAGCTGCATCCCTCCAACGATTCTAACATATCCTCCTCACAGTCTCTCTTGAGAAAATTCAAGGCTTCCTAAAAGCTTACTCTCTGTTATAGCCCACTCCTAGTGGTAAAGCCACTACCTCTAAAATTCTGTGAGAAATTAGAATCCTAACTTTCATAATTGGCAGCAAAAAGACATATCTTGCCTAATCATGTTTACACTGATTACCTCCTAAGGACAGCCTTATGTAGTACAGAGAAGGCAATAATTAGTATTAATAAGTTGGCACAAAAATAAATTGAGAATCTGTTTTAGGCCTACATGAATTGTAGTGAGACCCGTGGCTGCTTTAAAGAAAGATTAATCTTCAAGCCAACAGCCAGAGCTGAGACTAGCAAACAGTCTGCGAAATCCTGGTGCCTCAAAGCAAGATTACATGGCAGCTAAGGGGTCAATTCTTGCAAATTCCTTCTAGCTCAGTAGTCACAGTTATCAGACAATCAGGTTACTAGTTAACTGTGACCTTTCCTGTGTGCTTTTCCAAAAATGCAGTTTCTCAATTTTTGAACCTTGACCAGGTCAGTAGTTCATCCCTACTGCTTCATGCAGCCCACCAGCACACCCCCATCAAGCTGTACACATAATAAAGGCCAAGGACACTTGAGGTCTTAGTCTTTATTGGGCTTTGATCATTCCAGTGCCCCCTGTAAGTAAAACATAGATATCTTGTCTGTGTTTTAGTCTGTTGTTATGGCTGATACATTGTGTCAACTTGAGGAGTCTAAAAAGCATAACTAAGTAACTCAGCAGTTCTACATCCTGGGGTGAAAAGGACATGCTATTCCTGCTCTAGGATGTTGTTCATTACATCAATAAAGAGGATGTGAGATGTTTAGAAGGTTAAATGAGTGACTGAGCAGGAGGTCAGAGTCTTTACTTTGTATACATAGTGAGCCTGTGCAAGAGGAGGGCGTGGAGATTATGTGAGTGCTACATGCCCCCTGGGTGGGGGTAGCCTGCTTACAATAGAAGGGAGGAAAAGAAGCTTGTTCTGCCCCCCTTTTTTCTCTTGCTGTTTTTGCTGTCTTGTGCCACCTTGAAGTGTTGCCCCTGTGTCCTTCCACCCTGCCTTGGAGCCAGCTGATTTTAGACTGAAACCACCATGAACTGTAAACTACATAAACCTTTCCTTCCTTAATTCTGGGCATCAGGTATTTTGTTTCAGCAATGAGAGATAAATAACTAAGACAACCACCATCATACCCCCCCGATAATTACCTCTCTATAACTTCTCATTTTCCTTGTTCTAAGAAGCACTCAGTCATACCCTCTCCCTATTGCTGCATTCTCCCTTTACAAAGCTCAGTCACTCTTATACAAATGAAAGTTGAACTCTGGTTTCTCTTCAGATCTTACAAATCTTTCGCCTTTTACAAATGAAAGTTGAGTTCAGTTCACATTGGGTTTTCCTCCCCATTGCAATAGTTATTACTCATGAAAATTAGTCTTTACCTCTTTCAGTAGTGTTATTTTTAATCTATTTTGTACCCCAAATGTTTCATGGATTCGAGTGTGGAGCTTTAGAAAGTGATTGGATCATGGAAGCTCTGACTTCCTCAGTGGAATATCCATTGAGGAGACGATAATTGAAGGTGATGGAAATAGAAAATTGGACCTAACTGAGAAGAGTAGATCATGGTGAAATAGCTTTAAGAGCTATATCTGGTCCCTGGGCTTTTTCTTTGTGTCTCTTTTTACCTCTTTCTTTCTGACTGCCATAAAGTGAGCAGCTTTCCTTAGCCAAGTCCTGTCAACAGAATGTTTTGTCTCACCCCAGGCCTGCAGCAGTAGGACTAAACAATCCTATACTGAAACCATAAACCAAATAAGCTTTTCCTCCTCCTTAAGTTGTTTTTCTCATGTATTTTGTCACAGCAGTGAAAATCTGACTACCACAAGTAATGTTATGCTTTATTTATCTTTGACATTACACAGATGTTACAGTGCTCAGATTTTATTTTCTATCTTATTTAAGTGGAGTTTTCATCCCCAACACCACAGAAAAGTGAGTTTTGCATTCTCAAAGAATAAACAGAAGTTTTTTCCATTAATTTTAACTTTCACGTGCTTTTGATGCATTCATCATATTTTCAGTGGATACAAAATTTTACCCTGGGAAAGTTGACATATATGTGTGAAGTGTACTCATCTTCCTTTATGTCTATGCTAAAAGCAGAAAACAGTATAAATGTATCATATTTTAATGAACAAATCTATATTAAGTATTTATTTTTATCATATACATAGCTTTGATAAACATTTCTGTAAGAATTCTGTGTTTTCATAATTATATTATTGGAATAAATTAATTGAGGTGAGTCTAAAGTTATACATTATTAGTTTTAAAACATTTTTACAAGGTGTGTTTAAAATAAGTGGTGAATATTTAAATTTTAAAACATTTATTACAGTAAAGGACACGTTGCTACTAATGCCACATAAAACACCTCCCCTAGTTTTGAACACATTTGTCCCATCATTCCTGTCACTTTCCGAAGCAGTTCTGGAAGTCCTCTTCCTTGTCTGTATGAGATGTGATTAAAAAATCTAATGACTGCTGCTGCCAAATTCTACGCAACGGAAAAGCATGCTCACACGACATGGTGCGCCCTCATGTGTACTGTACACTGGATTTGATTCTGTGCAACTTTTAGCTTTTCGTAAATCCAAATGAGCAGGAAAGGTGAAGATTTTAAATTGACTGAGAATATTGGGGAAGCTGTGACAGCACAATTAAGGACACTCATGAAAAATGACTCTCAGGACTGCCTTAGAAAGTTGCAAGAATGAGGAGATAATCATGGTCAATCCAGAGGGAATGTTTGAGAGGAATTAATAGCATTTTTTCTTTTACTCTAATATTTTTAAAAATTTAAACATTCACTGAATTTTTAAATCACACCTTGTATGAGTGCTTCATATTGTAAAAAGTTATGCATCTATACCAGTGCATCAGTCGCCTGCTTCACTGCACCTTCATCAGGGAAAAATATAGTTTGTTTTTTGTGTAGAAAATATATTGAATTGGACACTACTCTGTCAAGCATAAATGCTACTAATAAGAGCTACTACTTGTTGAAAGTATTTTATGTAAAGCACATCTCTTTCATGTTTTTATAATCATAAAAGATAGAGAAAACATATCAATAAAATACTAATATGTACAGATGTGATGAGAAAAAAATATATGCAGTAATCTATGCTTTTTCATGAGTTTGCTAGAGGCGGCATAAAATGAAAGTTTGAATGATACTTCGGAGAAGCTTCCTGCATAAGTAATAGTCAACTTTATTATTGTGTTTACCTAAGTAGCCACTGGGCACATGCCATAGAATTAAATACTTCATGTGTTACAGTTCGTGTATAGATGTCCCCCTAAAAACGTATGCATTCTTAGATGGGGATTTTTCAGAGGTGGACAAATCTAGAGTAGGTGATGTTGTTACTAAGGGTGTGTGAATACTAAATCTGTCCACTGACTACTTTGGCACTACCCTAATCCCAGTAGCCTAGACAGAGTATAAAAGCATCAGAAAGAAGCTGTTAAGGTTCTCTGTTGCTTTTGCTATCTTCTGCTGACAGGAGTTGTTGCCCTTCTGCCATTTGCCACCCTACCTTGGGCTAGGCAGTTATGGACAGAAACCTCCACAAACTGTCAGCTAAATCAACCTTTCCCCCTCTGATTTTGGGTGTTGGGTATTTTGTCTCAGCAACAGAGAAAAGTAACTTGGTCATCATGTATTTTACTTAATGAGAAAGGAAATTCCTGTCTATTAATTTTACTTTAATGTGACAATCTCTCTTTTAGGTGTGCCTGAAAGAAGTCAATTCTCAGCTCTGTGTATAGGCATCTTAATAATTTAAGGAGTGCCTGCCTAAAAACTGGTAATACAAGGTTGATTAGCCCTAAATTTGCATAACCTATCTCATCCTTATTCAAGTCTGAAGACATCAAGATAAGAGGTTTACAGGGATATTCAACTACCCCTGGGTAGTTGGATCCGAAATCTCCAGTCATTGCCCTGAAACTACAGTCACCCTGGAAATCGGTACAGCCTCAGAAAAACACACTCCCCCAAGCAGAAGTATCATCTCATGGAGACCAGGTTGCCCTCTAAAATGGTAAGCACTTCCCTAAAACCACCTTGCAAAACCAGAACTGAGATAATGGCCAAGCACACCCTAGCCCACCCAGCAATCTCATAAAAACACTGGCCTAGCTCCTTTACTAACAGGTCAGTCTGATCTTCATCAGAGCTGTGCCCTGTTTAGCTCCTTAAGCTGAAATCTCTTCTCCATTTTCTCTTACTTTTAACTTTGCCTGTATTTAAAAAATTAAAGATAAAAATAAAGATAGTACTATATTTACCTAGCCTTTCTTTTTTTCCTAGTGCCAATATCTGAAATAGTTTCACCAGCTTCTAAAAATCACTGTAAACTTGGATATTTTGAAAGAAATAGAGATATATTTTGATTCACTTCAGCACTGACACATAAAATTACAAGTGAAATCTAATATGTTTGATCAGAAAAACTTGAAAGAAATCTAAAAAGTAAAATTAAACCTAATAAAAGGAGAAAAAAAGGTTTTTTCAAAAAATTAGTACTTCTGTTCAGTTTGATAAAGGAACTGGCTGGAGGATATTTTGGAATAATTTTGTTTTACAGTGGCATGGATTGAGAGAATGGTTGCCCACAAGGATATTGAAAATTGCAGGGAGAAGTTACCTTTTACTCAGATACTATTCAAGTAAACTGTCAGTCAGATACTATTCACGCAAACTCTCAGGGTCATCACATTTCTTCTGTACATCTAGGTATTTTCTCATTTCCCTAAATTTTATTTTATTTTATTTTATTTTGCGGGGGGGCGGTACTGGGGATCGAACTCAGGACCCTGCGCTTGCTAGGCAGGCGCTTATTCCACTGAGCTATATCCCCAGCCCCTCCCTAAATTTTAAACTAAAACACAATTTGTCTTCAGTGTTCAGAGTAGCTTCTGGAGCTTGATTCATCAAATTTTAAGAAATTGGTATACTCTTTTACTTTTCAAAGATTTTTAACACATACCTTACATACAAAATAGCAAGTATGCCCTGTAGGAAGAAACTAACTAGTGCCTTCAGGATGATATCTTAAATGTAAAAATTGGCTTTGTTCTACCATATATGCCATTTGAAATTTGTTTCCAACCAGAAGTAAATGTTCTGCCACATTAAAGGAGATCTGCGGACAAAGCTTTAACAATTAGATGATGGCGTGCCACACCCAGACACATTCTTAACGCATTTTCTCTGGTTCACTGCATACATACAACTGTAATCTTTTATTTTGTGAAAGGAGATGCTAAGTCTCTTTTTAAACATTATCAAGTCTCAGAGCTCAGCAAAGAAATCTTGTGAAAGTGGAGTCCTAGATGGGTGGAGACAACGCTGAGTTTGTATTTGAGTAGTACAGTCAGCTCTCAAACATCCTGCCCACAGAACAAAAAGTATGTGGATTGCAAAAATAGAAGATAAAGCTTTTCCTTGAGGGGAATAACTTGGGGTAAGACAACTGAAAAAAAACTAGCAAAGAAAATAAACCTCTGTCCATTGATCCTGCATTTGACACCAAAAAAGAATTGTGTGTGTGTGTGTGTGTGTGTGTGTGTGTGTGTGTGCATTAAAAAGATTAAGACACCATAGTTTGAATTTTCACTGATAGTTTGGGGCCAAAAATTAAAACTGTCCAGTATTTACCTTTTGTACTAGTTTCTTGGTATAAACTTTAATCCTTATAGTACATTTGCTAATTCTACAAAATTCCTGCTTACAAGCATTTTAAGAATTAAATATAAGATAAAGAAAATTATGTGCAAATAATGGACATCATATATCATTTTAGAATCTGGAGAGGAAGATAACGGGAAGAAGAGATACAATTTTACTGCTAAAGAAATTGCATACCCAAGAGATCATTTCTCCTTCATTTCCCATAAAATTCCACCCCCAGTATTCTCAAATTCATCATTTTGATTGTAAAATATCTATTACCTCAATTAATTTCTACTTTGAATTTATGAGTTACTCATAATTCTAAGTTTTCTCTGGTCTTCACTCATCAATTGTAAGATCTTTACTAATTTTATTTTAAAGAGAGTAGTAAATTAGAAAAGAAAAAAAAAGGACAATAGCAGCATACCAGCATCACAAAGATAAACAAACCAAAGCAAGATCTTTACTGTGCTTCAACTTTTTTCTTGCTTTTGAGACTTGGATTATCTTGTTTAGTTTACTTCATATCACTTTGGTTGATTGCTTTTTACTTTGGTGACTCTCTAATGATTTTGTCTCCTATGTGTTTATGTGATTAAATGTTATGAATTTTAT
>PVLD010030382.1:0-16914 GCA_004027595.1 Dinomys branickii
ATAGAGAGGGAGGAGGTTGCCGCTCCAAGCACACCCCTGGCCCACGCCCTCGTTTCGGCATTCGTAGCTTCAGCTTCGGAGACCCATTGCCCAGCTGCAAGGGGTGGGGAACGGTAATGCTGGAGCCACATGGTCTGGACCCGCCCCCACCCATAGCACGACGACAGGGTGGAGCCGGGCGGTCCGCTGTGAGCATACGCGCTTTCCCACCTCCGACCATGGCAGTTTGTATACACCCCTGTATGTTATAGTATAGTCTGAGGCAGCTGTATCTCTTCCCAAGGCGAGAGTCCAAGGATATAGATAAACCCCGGAGTACAGTTATTATCACAGGGAAGATGACTGATTGAGTGGTAGGGCAACGGAGATGAGGGAGGAGAAAAAACAAACTGATCAAAAGGGCCATCATCTGTGTAACTGAGTAACAAAGATGAAGGTAACATTATGTAGGACAGCATCCAGAGCTAATTCCCGTCTATGTTCTCTATAATTCTGTATTTCCTCAGTCGTTTCTGTATTAACAGAAGTGAAGATAACTTTATATTATACAGCGTCCAGTGCAAATTCCCTACTATCTTATCTATAATTTGGTATTTCCTTTAACGTTTTTGTGTTAACTAATGTGAAGATAACTATGTAATACAACATCCAGTTCTAATTCCCTACTATATTCTGTATAACTTTGTATTTTCTGTATTGTTTATGGGTTTTCTGGTTCATATGTCTCCATTCTTTTGTCTTTAAAATAAAATTTAAAAAAAATCAAAAATATAATAAGTCTTCCTTAAACACCTAAGTATCTGGCATTAAGCAGGAAAATTCTCAGGAAATAGATGGAAAAGAGGCCATGAGTCCCTCCCCTTTTAGTACTCACTGTATTAGGGGAGAAGCAGTATTTAAATGGTGGTCTAAGCTATGATGGAGAAGTACAAGGTATTATAGGAGCTCACAACAGAAGGACAAAACAGTCTGATAAGGGAGGCCACCTGTCTGGAATTTCACTTAGAGGAAGAATAAGAATTAGGTCTCAAAGGCTGGGGCAGGAGTGGGTGAGAATAGGGTTCTGTCCTGAGCACAGAATCCGTGCAGAGGCACAGGGGCAAGAAAGAGCGGAGTAAACTGGGGGACAGAATGGAGGACTAGGACACGGCAGGGCAAAGTGGGAGGAATGGGACTAGAAGAGCAGAATCGTGTCAAGACTCTGGAACTAATCACCAGTGGTTAACAGCCATGACAACTTTTAAACTAGAGGGTGAAAATGATACTCTTTCCATTCCAGAACAAACTCAGACTGCAGTGCAGGAAAAAAATGGAAATAGAATAACATTGGTGGTAGGAAGATTTGCTCTGGTTTTTGTATTCAGCTAGGTAAAAGATGGTGGTTTTCCTTAGAGTAGGGATCCTAGGAATGGACAGAACAGGTCTGAAAGAGATTTTAAAAGTCAGCATGGCAGGACTTGGAGAGTAGTTTCATTTAGGAATTAGGAAGAGAAAAGTCAAAGATGATACCCACATTTTTTTCTGGATCTCATCGGTCATGACAGAATACCAATATTAGTGGTGGAGCCAAGTCAGGGAAAAGCCCACCCCTGGAGACGCGCTCTTGCCAAGATCACCAGTGATCACCTCGTGACCAAAGCCAATGCTCAGTTTCAGTCTTCATCTCATTTAATGCAGAGGCAGCATTTGGTGCAGCTGGTCGCTTCTTCCTGTTCTCTCCTTCCCTTAGCGTCTGGGATCTGTGCCATAGTCGTTCTATTATGCCTTACTGGACACACCAAGTCTCCAACCTCTGTTGGAGGGCCCCAGAACTCAATCCCTGTGATGTCTTCTCTATCTACCCTCATCCTTGAGGAGGCATCATCCAGTCTAATGGCTTTAAATATCATCTTACTGATGGTACCTCTTAAATTCTTATTACCGGTCTTTTCCCCTCAGTTTTATTGTCATCTTGGATTTAAGGCAAGGCAATACTCTACCACCACTCACCCAGTTAGCATCTTTCAGTTTTCTACCTTTTGTAAATATTAACACCATACTTCTACCTGCCCTTCTTTCTCTTTTTTGCCCCCATAGTTATAACTACTCCATCAGTATACACCACAATCTTCTTCAGTACACCCTGAAACTCCACTCTTTAACATTGGGCATGTTAACGCTTTAAGGGGATGGACATACCGAGAGTCTTGAAACTTGCTGAGCCTATGTAGGCTGCAGCATGAAACACGTACTCGTGCAGGTACTACTGCTGCTCACATTCCATTTACCAAAGCAAGTTACAGGGGTAAGGAAGTGAGCCACACCCAAAATGGGAATTAACAAGCCGGGAGAGGGAAATTTAAGTTATGAAGACAGTCTTCTACAGACTACCACACATTGCCAGGATTTTGTCTGTCTTACCAGATTTTGTCTCAGATTCTGTGCACTAGGCTCTTTTTTCTTTTTCTACCTGGATTCTCCTATATAGTGTCTACATTTTCTTCCTAGTGTTGCCATGACAAAGTATCATAAACTAGATAGTGTAAAGTGACAGAAAGTTTTTGTCAAACAGTTCTGAGAGCTAGAAGTCAAAAGTCAAGGTATAAGTGGACCATGTTCCTTCCAGATACTCCAGGATCCATCCTTGCCTTTCCTGCCTTTTGATATCCTTATGTATTTCATGGCTTACAGTGGCATAACTCTAATATCTACCTCCATCTTAATTTGGTCACTTTTCCTTTGCCCAGAGAGGTCCTATACACCCACATCTCAAAATGTGAGCATTTGGGACCCACAGAGGAGACAATTACTGTTTGAAATGTGTCCCTCAAGGAAACTGAGCCAGGAGAATCACAAGTTTGAACTCAGCCTGGGCAACTTAGTGAGACCTTCTCTATGAATGAATGAGTGAATGACTGGGCATGGAGCTCAGTGTCAAGGCCCTGGGTTCATTCCCTAAGCCCTGAGCTCAATACCTATGACCTTACTTGGAATTAGGTGATCAGGTTAAGATGAAGTCACACTTAATCAGATGGGTCTTCATCCAATGTGGGAGGAAGGAAGATGACTCTGTGACAGCAGAGGCAGAGGTTGGAGTGATGTAGCAAGCCAAGAAGCACCGAAACTTGCCAGTAGCCCAGGTGGAAGCAAGCAAGGGTTTGAGACATGAGCTGGTTACTTTTTCAGAGTGTTTGGATATTCAAATGCCAATGTAGTAAAATATTTGTTCTTTAAATTTAGATGGTAATGGAACGACTTAAATATCTGAACCTAAAAAGAGCAGCTGTTTTAACCAAACTTCAAACTGCAGAAGAAGAAGTTAATGACATAGTGGAAAATGTAAGTTTTATTTAACTGTTTGAAAGTCAAACTGTTCAGTATCTGTTGGTTTTTTAATTTATATCTTTTTAAGGTCTAAAAGAAATTCCAGGGATCTCTTTTATAAAAATTGGTTTGTCTGCTATAAAAGAGCTATAATGTTGACACAAATGTTCTTTTAGAAAACATAACAAAACGAGTTTCTAAATGAAGAAAAGTAGTCAAATCAGAACATTAACTGTAGGGATAATGAAAAAGAAACAAAAGTTCACTTTGAAAATTTCATAACACCAAAGAAAGCAAGGACATAAAAGCCTTCAACTCTATGTACTCATTTATTTCTTTAGTCAATCAACCAAATATTTTGCTGCTCCTGGCAATGCTGGACTATGAATGGGAAAGTAATCAGATTACAACTGCTAAGTGCTAAAAGGGTTGCAAAGGCTTAACCGGGGTATTTGACTTATACTGAGAAGTTTAATTTTACTCTAGAAATAATTTTTTGTAGAAATAGAAAGTTTAAAAAATACCAGGTTCATAAATAGATACCATAATTCAAGTAAATTAATCATTGAAGAAAGATCATTTTTCATCTTTTACCATGTAATCTGCAGATCTCAGTGGGCCAGTGTAGTGGAATATGTATGTGTTGGGCCCTCAGTATCGTGAACTAGTGCTAAAGAGGAAGAAAGGTGGGCATAGAGACTGGGAAAAATAAATATGTGCTGAACTTCTTCTAGTGATTACTGAGGAAAAAATAAGAACCATCTGTAAAACCTGAAGCCATTTCCCAGTTTTCCCTTAGGACTTTCTGTATGTGGAGGTGTAGTGTTGTAATTCACTAAGTATGCACCACTTTTCTGTCTGGTCTTTTTCAGAAAAGGGCAGAGTTGCCTCTGTGTTTGCTGTGGTTGTGCTCATTACTTATCTCCCTTAGGCATTCTTTCTGTCTGGTAGTCTACCTGGGCAACTTACTGCACATTGTGCAGGCATGTGTAATAAGCCAGAATGTCTGGAGATGGGACCTCGAAATGTATATCCAATTAAATTCAAGGATCTCTAACATTTGATGCACTATAGGAACCTGCTTGATTAAATTTGATTGATTTCCAAGTTTGTTATGAGTTGTAACTAAATGTCCCCCCAAAACTTCATGTGCTCAAAAGGTGGAGCCTTTCAGAGGTGACTGGATCTGGGGTGTGTGATACTGGGATTAAGGATGTGTGGTAACTAAATTGGTTTAGCATAGTTCTGGGTATGGATAATGGAAGTCCCACCTTGGGTGTGAATGGCCCCAATCGATAGGTTTATAGTGTATATGGACAGAGGAAAGGCAGGCTTGCCACTGGCTCTGCTGTCTTTTACCTGTCATGCCAGGAGCTGTCTCCTTTTTGCCATACCTCACTACAAGGTCACCCTGCCCTGGAACCAACCAACTATGGACAGAAATCCCTACAAATTGTGAACCAAAATAAACCTTTCCTCCTTTAACTTTGAGTGTTGGGTATTTTGTCTCAGTGATAGGAAAAGTAACTGAGACAAAGTTTTTCTGTGTTTTGAAGGATCTTAGATGGATACTCTTCAGCTAAAATCCAAGTGATTTTTAGAAGCTCAATATGAACAGAATGTTTAAAGCAGTGATTTTTACTGCACGTTGGGGTCATCTAGGAAGATTTTTAAATGTACCAATGCCAACACCACTTAAAACAGAATTTCTGGGATAGATATCTGGCATTAATTAAAACAAAACAGTAAAACAGGATATGACATCATGAGCATAGGCAACAAAAGAAAAAATAGGTACATTGGACTTTGAGCAAATTTAAAACTTTGGGCATCAAAAGACATAATCAGTAGACTCAAAAATAAGCCATAGGATGGGAGAAAATATTTGGAAATCATATAGCTGACAAGTGAACAAGGTTTTGAATGTATAAAGAACTCCTACAGTTCCACCACAGTAAAAGAACTCAGTTTATAAATGGACAAAGGGCTAGAACTAGACAGTTCTCCAAAAAAAGACATACATATAAATGACCAATAGGCACATGAAAAGATGTTCAGTGTAACAAATCATAAGGGGATACAAATCATAACGTCAGTGAAGTACCACCTCCTACCCATCAGGGTAGGTGTTACACAAAAATCAGAAGATAAGAGCTGGCGGAGGTAAGGAGAAAGCGGAGTCTTCTTGCGTCGCTGATGGGAACATCAATTGTGCAGGTACTGTTTCAAATAGTTTAGTGGTTCCGCAAAAAGTTAAACAAAGAATGCGCTGTATGATCCAGGAATCCCATTCTTAGGTCTGTCCTCTGAAGGACTGAAAGCAGGAACTGAAACACATACTTGAACTCCAGTGTTGATATAGCAGCTATCTCATCAAGAGTAAAAGGGCAGGGAAATCCCAGTGTTTGCCAGAGAGTGAATGGATAAACCAAAGATCGTATAGATATATGATGGAATATGATTTTACCTTTAAAAGGAATACAGGGTATGTATTCTTTAAAAAGGAATGCAAGGATACAAGATATAATATGGGTGAATCTTAAAACTTGTGATAAGTGAAATAAACCAGACACAAAAAATATTATGATTCTACTTAAATGAAATACTTAGAACGGGCAAATTTGCAGGGGCAGAAAGTAGAATAGAAGTTACTAGGGGCTTAGAGTGGGAAAAGTAGGGATTATAGATAGAATTATGGATAGCATTTCTGTTTGGAATGATGGAAAGTTCCAGGAAGGGCAGCAGTGATAGTTGTGGGACATTGTGAAGTACTTGATGACATCAAATTCTACACTTAAGATAGTTAAAATGGTAATTTTAATCTATGTATATTTTATGGCAATTAAAAAAATAAAAACCTTCCCTAAGACATTCTGTTATGCAGCCTGTCTTGTTACTTTTCTCTCGTTGCTGGGACAAAATATCTGATGCCCAAAATTAAGGGAGGAAAGTTTGTGGAGGTTTCAATCCGTACTTGGTTGGCTCAATGGCAGGATAGCACGTGGCAGAGGGCAACAGTTCATGGCAGCAAAAAACAGCAAAAGCAACAAGAGCAAAATGGAGGAGTGGCAGAGAGAAGAGAAAACCTCTTTCCCTCCCTCATATGTTGTGCAAACTACCCATCCCAGGGTGGGGGTAGCACTCACACCCATAATCCCAGCATTGGATCAGTCATAAACTCTAGAAGCCTGTCCCATGACTGCATGAGGCTTTGGGGGGACATCCAGACACAAACAATAACACAGCCGGAGAAAAGACTCACTGGTTTAAAGGGGCAAGAGAGGAACAAAGACCTTCTTGGAGATTCTAGCCCTGGTGAGCATTGTGAAAGCCGTAGTACTTGATGAGTTTGTAGAGAGGAGGTTGTATGTGGGTGGCAGGGGAGGACAGCCTCAGGCTGGTACCCAGCATGCTGGAAGCTACAGTATTGGTTTCCGGTTAGACTGACCTGGACCTAAATTCTAGCTCCAGAGTAGGTCTGTGACTGTGTAACTTGGCTTTTATTCAGTGGGAAAATTACCTGGGCAGTAACTCCTATGTGTGGTATTGTAAGGTTTACATAATAGTGTAGTTGTAGAGTAGCTGGGACCAGTAGTGACATTTGGAATACCTAACAGGTAGGGGAGTCAGGGCTATCTTCATGGACTTCACACAGGATCGTCTTCTTACAAGGGCCCCACCTTACTTTAATGCTCTCCTCTTTTAGCCTTAAGATTTTTAATAATTTTGGAGCAACATAGTAAATTTTAATTTTATCCTGGGCTTGGCAAATTAATATTAACTGTAAGATCATTCACAATACATCATAGCAGCTAAACTGAGCTCCTGCAGGGACTGCAGGAACTAGGTACTTTCTTTGGCCATTAGAGATATGCAAATCAAGGAAGCACTGAGACTGTACCTCACTCCAGAAACAATGGCTATCGTCCAGAACTCAAAACCCAAAATGCCTATGAGGCCACAGGTGTAGGCTTCTAAACTGTTGGTAGGAGTATAAACAAGTACATCCCTTTGGAAGCCAGGATGGTGATTCCTGAAAACACCAAAAATAGAAACTCCATTTGATCCAATTACAAGTCTTCTAGGTATCTTCCCCAGAGAACAAATGGAATCTTATTGCAGTGACACATGCATAGCCATGTTTATAGCATTACAACTGATAATACCTAAATCTTGGAAACAGCCTGTATGGCCATCAACAGATGAATGTATAAAGAAAATATGATATTTATGTACAATAGAGCATTATTTTGACGTAAAGAAAAATAAATTTATGTCATTTATAAGAAAAGGATGCCTCTTCTGTTTTGATTTTTGAGGCAGAGTCTCATCATGTAGTTCAGCCTGTCCTTGAACTCCCAGAAGTCCTCCTGCCTCAGCCCCCCAAGTGCTGGGATTCTGAATGTGCGCCACCACACCTGGAAAAGGATGCATGTTGACACCATAATGCTAAATGAAATAAATCAGACACATAAGCTTAAATATCACATGGTTTCTCTTATATAAGAAACCCAAAGTATAAATAATTGAAAGTGCAAAACAAAAGAAGATGATAGGAAATCGAAAGGTAGACTTTTCAGAGATGTGAAGGGGACCTGGGGTGGAGCGAAAGAGTAGGTAGGAGAGCAGAAGGAAGAGTAACAGAGATTAAGGTGACATGTATGTGTACCAGTTCCCCAAGAAGAATGTAATTATTACATATCACAAACTTACATTAATAAATAATCTAAGTGCTGTATGAGGGCAAGTCCAGAGTTTCTTCTGAGAGGCTCGGGTAGGTGTGCTATTTTGAAGAGAGTAGCTGTCCATGCCAAATTTCTGGGGCCCTACCCCCCACTCCACCCCGCCCTATCCCATCTAGTTGTGGCTGTGGCTGAATCCGTGTTGAATGGGCCTCAGTCTTCTAATGAGACTTGGTGGGAGGTGGAGGAGAAGGTATGTGGACTGAGTGAGTAGAGTGACCCCAACCACTAGTCCCTCCTCCAGAGATTTCCAGCCAGTCCCCTGTGTCTGCTCTGCATTCATCCCCCTTAGCAGTACCTGGTCCCTCCTCATCTTTCCAGAATTTTTCCGAGTGAATCAACTGGTTTCTTGCTGTTCAAACCCCTTGCTATATCCATCTTTGACACCACAGATATTTAGTTTTCATCTCTCTAAGTCAGGTACCACTCATCACCCAGCTGTCTGGCTTACAAAACTGTATCTGTGGCTGGTCAGCTGTCAGCTCTGCACAACATCTTTGGTCTCTTCTCCCATTCTCTATGTGCTCATGAGCTTATTCATTTAAAAAAAAAATTCTGTGGTCATTTCACCAAGCCTTCAAGAAAGCATAAATACGTGCAGTCTGTCTTGTTTAACTAGCAGGCAGTCCTGTGCACCTTTATGGCTATTCTGTCAATGTCATACAGAAGATGCTTTTGTCTCCCCTCAGCAACTGGAAGTGTGGCTTGAAACGGTGTGAACTTGAGGGGGAATGTGGCCTGCTATTTTCCCACTTTCTCTGTGTTTGAGCAGGAAATGGGGATGAGAACAGAGTGATGCCTCCTGACTTCTCTGGGCTGTTTCTGTCCTAGCTCATTGTCTAGGACTCTAGAGAAGGCTGTTCACACCCGTGCCCCACAGATGAGATTCTCAGTCTTCCATAGCTGCCGTAGGCTTTGGTGACTTCCTGACCACTGAGCTTTCCTTCCTGCCCTCTACTCTGCAGGCAGTATCCTGCAGCATGTTCTTCTGTGCTCTCAGCTGGTACAACACCACAGTGCCCACCTTATCTGATTTCCATGATCAACCCTGGAGCCAGCTGATGCATGTACCACCCATGTCCAAAGGCAGAAGGAGCTAGCCCTTCCTCCTGACCATCTTCTGCTGTGCCCTCTCTCCAGTTCTCTGCTCCCCGGCTGGGGTGGCATAAGGACATGCAAACCTTTCAGTCATCTTGCAGCCTGTTAAGACAAACTGCTTAACTTCTCCAGGTCACTGACGATTGTTGAAGAAACCTTCAATTTAAGGATGAGAAAACCACTTATAGAATGAGTTAATGTGAAAAATAATTTGTATATAATATCTCAGTATTTACATGTGTTAGTGAATTGACTAAGAACCTGGTACGTTTTAAACCTTTTCAAGAAGAATTTTTCTTACTCTTGATTCTTGAAGCTGTGGTAGAAAATGGTCTGTTTTATGCTTATTCCACCATATGATGGCAAATGCTTAGAAAATCTTAAGTAAGGTTTTCTTTTTTTTTTTTTTTTTTCTTTTACAGAAATGAATACTGCTGGGCATGGTAGTGCATGCTTGTAATCGCAGCACTTGGGAGGCTGAGGCAGGTGTATTGTTGCAAGTTCATGACCAGCCTGGGCTACAAAGTGAGCTCAAGGCCAGGCTGAACTGCATAGCAAGACCCTGTCTCAAAAAAAAAAAAAAAAAAAAAAAAGAAATGAATACTAATTAAATCTAACACTAGTACAAAATGTGTCAATTAGGAAGGATGCCAAAATTTCATTGTAAATTATTTCTTAAATAGGAAAACTCTATCAAATAAGAAATGAAATATTTAATATTCTCATAGCAGCAAAACTTCTGTAACATTTTTAGTGTGGCATTTGTGTGTTCACAGGAAGAGCTGTTCCATACTCTTGCATCTTGTAAACTTATTGCAGCAAGATACAAATGGCAGAGGAGCCGATGGGGACGTATGTGTCCTGTGGCTTTAAAGGAAGGTAACATTTATTCAGGATCCCCTGATTTTTCTGTGAGGTAAGTAAGATTTCCAGAGCTTAATTTAAAAACTTGTCTATACATATTTTCAGTTGTTTATTATTATGGCATGTTTTAAGTTTTCTAGGTAAAATATACTGTCTTTCATCAGAAGAAGCATTAAAAACATTTTTATCGAACCCACGTCCCTATCTTCTTCCACCTATGCCAGCACCACCATGTAAAGTATTCATATTTGGACCTCAATATTCAGGGAAAACAACACTTAGCAATTTGATTGCTGAATATTATAACGGAAAGGTAACTATCATATCTCTCTCTAGCTAGATTATAACTTGTACGATTTAATTTTTCTCAGTTTTCTTAATTTTACACTGCCAACTGGGTGATTTTTCCACTGGACTTGCAGTAGGGAAGGCTGTGTCTTTGCTGTTATTGTCTCTTCCAAATCATCATCCTTTCCTACTTCCCTTCATATATTTAATGAATTTCAAATGTTGCTGGTCCTAAGAAAAGTCATATCACTACATGCAAAAGAACTAGATACACCAATCATGTTAATTGTTAGCAGTCACGTAGTGATCTTGTAATCATTTTACATCCAAAGCATCATAATTTATTGCTTGTATTTGCACATTTTATTATAGTTACATGATAGAATTTGGGTTAATATTTAGAGCATTACAGAAGGAAAGAACAACTGGAGTGAGGGAAAGGAGAAAAGAAAGAAAACAGTAAAAAATATGTTTGTAGATATACACATACGTACACAAGATAGCTAAGACAACTGTACCAATTTCTAATGGTTTATTGAAAGGAACAGTTAATGTTTGTTTGATCACTTTTGCATGCCTATATCTGGTAATCTGAGCAACTACTTTGAAGATAACAATATCTAATACAACAACCATTGTTAATATCCTATTGTCTTGTTTTTAAGAATGCTGTATCACTTTTATTGTTTTTGTGTTGTTTTGTTTCTGTCCTTTTGTTATTTTGTTTTTGTTCTTCTCTCTTTAAAATTGAATAACAATGAAAAACCAAAATGGAAAAATATATTTAGAGCATTATAATTTTCCATTTAAAGTCATGAAAATTTATTTCTGATCTTCAGAAACTATGAAAAATAAATGTTTATTGTTCTAAGCCACCAGGCTTGGGGTGATCTGTTTTGCAGCAGTTGGACAATGAATACTTCCAAAACTACTTTTTAAAGCTGAATTATTTTTCATCAAAATATAAAACATCTCCCTGATAAAAGGCTTCAAGTTTTAAAAATGGTATAGAGTAGCTTGAGAAAAGGTCTTTGAAACAAGTATAACTGAAAGAGTGTTTCTAGCACTGTGTTCAGTGAACCCTTGAGTTACGACTGGCCTCACTTACAAACAACTTTAGTTATGACCGGAATTTTAGGTTTAACTTATGACCAAAGTCTGGAGTAATGACCCAAAGGCTGGCCACTTGTATGGTTGTGAACAGACTTGCAATACCAGAAAGCATATGTAAGCTTATGTGAGCATCGGTCTGAGTCCAGATGTGCATATTTATGGACATGATTTTAGTTAGTGCTTTATGTAATCTCAACAATTACTGCTATCAAAATGGCCCCTAAAATGCTAGAAAAGGAGCTAAAGAATGAGGAAAGGTAAATAAAACAATCACAATCAAAAAGAAGAAGGAAACTGTGGAGAAATATGCGAGTGGCATTCATGTGACCAATCTTGCTAATATATATAGCAGGTCAAAATCCAACATCTTGGCAATCTTAGAGAAAAGATTTGTATAAGGAAGCTAGTATTGCTAAAGGTGTCACCCAAATTAGCAAGTCATGATCAACAGTATTAGGCAAGGTAGAAAGCCTATTTTTAGTATGGATAAATGAAAGGCAGATGGCAGGTTATAGTCTATCCGACTATAATATATGAAAAAGCGAGGACTGTAAATGATCTTGTAAGCCATAACCCATCAATGAATGATAATGGTGAAACATTTTGTGCCAGTAAGGGGTGGTTTCACAATTTTAAAGTGAAAACTGAGGTTCATAGCGTAACTAGGCATAGTGAAGCAGCCAGTGCTGACGAAAGGGCTGCTGAAAATTATATAGGGTATATACCATTTTGAAATGATGACACAGAAAAATGGGTTTTGCTCTCATCAAGTTTTCAACTGAGATGAAAATGCCAAAAAGAACATATATTACTCAGGAAGAGAAGAAAATGCCAGGCCAAAAGACTATGAAGGATAGGCTAACCTTATTGCTATGTTCCAGTGCAAGTGGGGACCTCAAGATAAAGCCTCTCTTGGTTTATCATTGAGACCCCCAGAGTATTCAGGAAACATAAAGGCATGAAGAATAGGCTAGGGATCATGTGGAGATCTAACACAAAAGCCTGGGTAATAAGAGTACTTTTTCTTGAGTGGATCAGGGAGGCTTTCAGTCCTACTGTTAAGAAATATCTAGAGGACAAAGGTTTACCACTCAAGGCTCTCCTCATTATGGACAATGATCCTGCTCACCCATGAGATTCAGAAGAATTGGCTGAAGAATTCCCATCACTCTCATTTGAGTTCTTTCGACTTAATAGAACTCCTCTACTGCAGCCTTTGGATCAGCAGGTTATAGCTAACTTCAAGAAGCTAAATACCAAGGCATTATTCCTGAAGTGCTTCTGGGTGATCTCAGATACAGATTTATCCCTTAAAGAGTTCTGGAAGGAACATTACAACATCTTTTCCTGTGTGGGGTTAATTGAGAAATCCTGGGCCATTGTCTCTCTAAGGACACTGAGATTTTCCTGGAAGAAAGTGTGGCCTAAAATTATATAGGAGAGAGACTTTGAAGGCTGTGTAGAGGAGCCTATGCCTTCAATTGACCCTGTTGTTGATGACATTGTCACTATTGCAGAGTCCATAGGCATACAGGTAGACTGGCGATGTTGAGGAACTGGTAGAGGAACACTCAGAGGAATTGTCTACAGAGGGACTTCAACAACTTCTGGCTGAGCAATAGAGAGTGGTGGCCAAGGAGCTTTCTGAAGAGGGGAAGGGACTATCAGCAATCAGGGTGGCAGAGTTCTTCTGAAACAAAGGAAGTCATGAAAAAATGGACAGAGCTATAAATATTTGTAGATAAAACACAAAAAAGCCAATCATTGCATTTGCTTGCTTAATGACAATGTCATGTCATACTATAGAACAGTGTTACAAAAAGACAGAAACAGGCAGCCCTAGACCAGTATGTTCTGAAAAGGATGAGACCTAGTGAGCCCAAAGCAGGTCCTAGTGGGCTACAGCCTCTCCCAAGGAGAGACAGGGCACCAGAGAGCCAGGTTCCTGATGTTCTCATGGAAGGGGACTCTCCTTCCCAATAATAACCAGCTTCCATTTCATCCTCCCTTCCTGCAAGCCAAAGATGTCAACTTGAATGGTGAGTACACTATGAAATAATTGTTTCTGGTAAACTAGGTACATTTTATAACTTTTTGATGAATACATTAGGAAAATTACTGGTGTTTCTGATAAATTATATGCATTATAGAACCCTTTTCATTATGAAAAGGTTAGTTACGGGGTGTTTGGGGAGGTTCAGAATGCATTATGGCTATTTCTATTATGTCTTATGGGAAAAGTGCTCTTGATTTAGAACTAACTTGAATTATAACCAACACTCATGAATGAAATGAGTTCATAAATCAAGGGTCCACTATACACAATATACCTGCAAATGACAAAGAAAAAGACAAACAATTTGTGAAAACAAGGTGACAGATAGAGGAAGTCACAGAAGATAAATTGCCAGTTGAAAAAGACGTATGAGAAGTTGCTAACTCTATTGGATGATAAGGAAACATGAAATAATATAAAGATACAATTACTTACCCATAAATATGGAAAAAATGACTTTTGTTGCCAGCAAGGGCATGAAAGAATGGCAAATTTATATAAAGCTATTGGCAAAACTATAAATTGTTACCATCTTTCAAAAATAATCTTTAAATTCCAGCTGTAATGTGATCCACTATGTGACCCTTCAGAGAAGATAAGCTCATGACTTGAGCCCCATGCTTACTATCCACACCCAGCAGAGAATGACATTTCCACTAGCTAAGGAGGCTGAGGTGGGAGTTCTGAAGCAGCTGGAGTTACAAAGCAGAGCACCAGAGGAGAGAGGGAACTGCTTGGGGAAGGGTGGAAGTAAGCAAAGGTCTGCATGTCCAGGGGTTGGGCTGCACATGTGCTGCATGAGGCTTCTCAAAGCTCACTAGAGGAGAAGCCCACTAGAGGGTGTCTCCTACAAGATAGCAAATGAAGTAGAGATCCCCAGGGTTTGAGCAGCACTGGGACATGGGAGAGCTGTGGCCCAGTCAGAAAGGAGAGGACTTGTTAATAGCCAGGACTTCACATTCTTCTTCTTCTTCTTCTTTTTTTTTTTTTCGGTACTGGGGATCAAACTCAGGACCCTGCGCTTGCTAGGCAAGCGCTTATTCCACTGAGCTATATTCCCAGCCCCAGGACTTCACATTGATGCACAATATTAGGAGGAAAGACTCCTACCTAGACTAAGGAATATTCCATACCCTCCTTACTGGAGCCTAAAACATCCTCAGATTCAGGAGTTTGGAGATAGAGTCCTGTCAAACTGGGAAAAACTTAGACTTTCCAACCAATTTTGGATTCAACAAAGCATCAAATAGAAGTTCAAGTAAAAGTAACAGTCCCTAATAGTGGGACTCTAATAGTGTGTCATTTACAATGTCCAACAGATAATGAAAAATTATGAGACATGCAAAGAAACAGAAAAATGTGACCCATATCAAAGAAAAAGAAGGTACTAGAAACTGACCCTGAAATGAACCAGATTTTGCAGTTAGCAGATATAGTTGTTATGGCAGCTTTTTTTTTTTTAAATGGCAGCTTTATAAGTATGTTTGAGACCTTAATGAGAGAATGTATCAGGAATATCATGAGATAAATTTAAACTATGGACAAGAGCCAAATGGAAATCTTGTAACTAGAAATAAAAAAAAAACTGAACTGAAAATTTTACTGAATTAGTTTTACTGCTGATTTGAGTTTGCAAAAGAACTTAAAGAATGATCAAAATATTTCTGTCTGAAGCATAAGTGGCCAATAAGTATATGGAAAAAAATTCAACATCTTTAACTATTAGGGAAATGCAAATGAAAACAACTTGAGATTCCATCTTACCCAAGTCAGAATGACTATCATCAAGAACACAAAAATAAATGCCACCAGCATGGGGAAAAATGAACCCTCACACATTATTGGTAGAAACCTATTTCCAACCAATTTCCAGTGACTATGGAAATCAGTATGGAGATCCCTCAAAAAATTAAAAATAGAAATTATATTTGATCCAGTAATACCTCTCCTGGATATTTTTCTGAAAGCATTAAAGATATACTATCATAGTGATGCATGCATACTCATGTTTATAGTGATGCAGTTCATGATAGCTAAGCTCTGAAAACAGCCTAATGCCCATCAACAGATAAATGGATAAAGAAAATGTGGTATATACACACAGCACAATATTACTCAGCCATAAAGAAGAAGGGATTCTTGTGATTTGCGTTAAAGTGGATGAACCTAGAGACCATCAGGTTAAGTGAAATAACTCATAAAGTCAAATGTCACATGCTTTCTCTTGTATGAGAACCACAAAATCTAAATCAATAAAATAATAAAATAAAGGAGAAGTGATGAAAAACCAGAAGGTAGATTTCTGGAGATGGAGAACAAGATTTGGGGAAAGGAGAAGAAGGCAAGAGGGCATTAAGGAATTGGAAATGATCAAGATATAGGCACAACTTCCGGGAAGATGGCGACCGGGTAGGCAGCAGAGAGAGAACCTCCCAGAGGATTACTACCCAAACAATGAAATAGCAATATGAAGACAGAAATGAGGACTTCCGGGAAGAAGACGACCAGCCGAGAGAGCCAGTGCAGAGGGAAGAATGGCTTCAGCTCCTGAACCCAACAGAGAACGCGCTTCTGGGACAAACTGCGCCAAACCGGGCAGCGCTCCAGGATCCCGCTCAGAACCCCACCCCCGCAGTCAGCGCTGCACGAACTGGAGCAACAGCGACTGGCCGGCGGGATTTCTGAGTCGGGGAAAAGCTCCATCCAAGGAAAAACATCTGAACGGCACTCCTGTTTGCACGATCACAGGGTGAGTTAAGTGCGCGCTCTAACCGGTTTTTCCTGAATCGGGAAGAAGCTCAGCCCAGCGAGAGACATCAAAGCAGCTTTAAGGACTGCGGGATCTCCTGGGTGGGAAGACCTACTTAGGCGTCCCAATGGGTTTTGAGAGGGGGGAAGGAGCTCCACCCAGGGAGGAACACCTGAGTGGCCTATCTGCAAGAATCCTGGGGTGGCGAGCTGTTTATTCACCCCGGCCAGGTCTTGGGGTAGGGAGTAGAAGCGGAAATCTCAGCAGACAGCTTAAGGGACATTCTCCCAAAGAGAAGGAACCATTGGAGCAGCCTCTCCAGCAGACCTTTGCCTGCTGAACTGCCTGTGGAATTTATAGCACCACATTTTGAATCTGATACCCAAAAATGGGAAAACAGAGGAACAAAACGCAGTCTCAAAACTCAACCCCACCCAGAACAAGTTTTGAATATGAAGATACAGGGGAACCAGGAAGCCTCATAACTTCAAGTTATGAAACAATTGCATCCGAAATAAAACAACTCCAACAGGCCATGAAAGAGCTCAAAGCAGAAATAACCCACATACCCGCAATGATTTCTCAGACAAAAAACGAGCTGAAAACAATGATGGAAGAAATGTTCCGTGCACATAGAGAAGATATAGACAAAAGACTAGAAGAAAATAGGAAACAAATGGAAACGTTACAAGAGCAATTTA
>PVLD010030383.1:0-16914 GCA_004027595.1 Dinomys branickii
AGTTTGTCCCAGTAGCGCGTTCTCTGTCGGGTTCAGGAGCTGAAGCCGTTCTTCCCTCCACACTCGCTCTCTCGGCTGGTCGTCTTCTTCCCGGAAGTCCTTATTTCTGTCTTCATATTGCTATATTTCATTGTTTGGGTGGTAATCCTCTGGGAGGTTCTCTCTCTGCTGCCTACCCGGTCGCCATCTTCCCGGAAGTGCGGGACTTCATTTTAATAAAAAGTTTTGCACGTGAAAAGAAATCATAAACAGAGTGAAAAGAAAACCCATGGAGTAGGAAAAAATTTTAGCCAACTCTTTCTCAGATAAAGGACTTCTATCTAAGACATATAAAGAACTGAAAAACACCAGGTCCCTCAAATTCAAACACCCAACCCAAAAATGGACATCTGAGATAAATATGCACTTCTCAGATGAAGAAATACAAATGGCAATATATGAAAAAATGTTCAACATCATTTGTTGCATTCAAGAAATGCAAATTAAAACAACACTGAAATTCCATCTCATCCCAGAAAGAATGGCTATCATCAAAAATCAACCAATATTAAATGCTGGTGAGGCTGTGGGGAAAAAGGAAAGCTTCTCCACTGTTGGTGGGAGGGTGGACTGGTGCAACCACTGTGGAAATCAGTGTGCAGATTCCTCAAAAAACTAGTAGAGATCCCATTCAACCCAAATAAACAGAGAAGATGTCACTCAACTATTTTAATCAAATCGGTCTCATTTCTCTGAGCTATGAGAAAAGCAAAGCTAGATCTAGAATGATTTGGTTTAAAACTGTTTCCTAACCTACCATTTTAACAGTATCTTTAAGGTCAATGTGATATCTTTTTACTTTCTTATAAGAGTTAGGCCCTCAGTTTGATTGGCGCTTACAGTTGGGATGGGCGATGTGACAGGTCTGGAGAGTATTACTGTCTCCTGAGATCTTTAAGGTACAGAACCAGTCTCACATATTAGTTCACAGCTTCATGTTATAAATTGGTAATCTCCAAAGAAAGATAGGAAGAAAGGATTGAAAAGCACAGCATTGGTCTCAAAAACTTACTTTTCCTAAGATCTTCCCCTCCCAGTATTACAACTACTTCCTCCAGTAATTATGTCTTGGAACAGAGGATACAAAAAGAAAGTATCAGTCACTAACAATTTGGTACGAGTTAGAATTAGTAGCTCTCTATCAAGTCTAAAACCTGCTCATGAAGAACTATGTAAGAATATGCCACTTTCGACAGCAAAAGTATTACTAGCTTTAAAGGAATGCTTAATAAATTTTTTAATTTTAAGGCATCGTTCTAATGAAAACCTATATATTCTTCGTTTAAGGATATTAAAAAAGCGGATGAACAGATGGAGTCAGTGACACATCCCACTGAAAGAAATGCCAGCCCTGTTTCCCTCTGTGATGTGAACAGCATGAAGTCGGACAGTGCAGACAAGTCGGAGGAGTCTGTCCCACACAGCGAGGTGATGGCTCAGTGGGCAACAAGTGCATCCCACATGTTCTCAAATTTGTATTTAATCCTTATAAAGTTTAGAATTAACTTACAATTAAATATCACTGCAGCACGAAGGTCACAAAACACGGCTTTTTCAAACTTCCTCTAGCATCCCTGTGACAGGCTAAGAAGGAAGCCAATGAAAAAATCTGCATTTATGTCTACGGTCCATTTGAGACAGAAAGTTGTATGAAAATATTACCTTTTTCTTTCTTATAAGGCAGACCACAGGTCAAAAGAGTGTCTTGGGAAGTGGGGTACAGATAGCACCCATGATGCTCCAGATTAATGGGCATCCTATGAGGATACAGAGGCACCCCACTCCCTGCATGTGGATCGGCCCCAGCAGGGGCAGTGCACACCTCCCGGGCCAGGATACAGCCAAGTGGCCTTGCTCACTCAGGGGAAAGGCCTGTTCCTGTGCCTGCTCCTTCCCACTCCCCCCACAGGCTCACCCTGAGGTCACCCTGCTTTAATCTCCTGCGGCCTGAGCCCTTTGGCCCCTCTCTACAGCCTCACCTGGCCTCAGGTCTCACTTCTCTGTCCCACTTCAGTCTCCTCCCTGTTCACACGGCCAGCACCCATGTAAAGCATCTCAGGCCCCACTCTGTTCTCCACAGCACCCTTTTCACAGTCAGGTTCCTTGTTGATCTCACATGTCCCACGCTCCTTACATCCACCCCATGCCTGGAGCTCCGCCTCCTCCCTAGTCCCAGTCGGGTTTGACCGGTTGCTTTTCAATTATAACGTCACACACCTCAAAATCCCTCACCTGAACCCCTGAACATTGGCTTCAACTTCCATGTCACCTCTCATTTTTCCCAAGGCCCCTATGGCCTCGCAAAGATGAAAAGCTAAAACTGGTCAAGGCTAAGTAATATGCTTAGAGAGTGCAGCGTTCTACTTGTATATAGGAAGCTCAAAGCAAGCTTTGAACCAAGACATTAGAAAATATTCTTTGTAAACAAATCACAAAACTGGAAAACTTTCAGGCTTAACAAACTCCCAGTAAAACTTTTATCTTCTGCCCTTTCTCTGCTTACCCAGAGAAGTTCCTATTGAGTCTTTATCCTATGCTACAGCATGAGATTGAACCCAGTTTAAGAGTATAGAACTATAGTATAGGCCTGTCTATCATTTTTGCTGTGATCCTTAGCTATTAGAACATGCGAGTTAATTTGCACTTTCTTAAAGATACCGAGTGAACTGCCAAAAAATGAAACTGCACAAATAGCCACTTTTGGGGTAAGATTGCTTCAGGTTTTGTCATCACTAGTACTATAGACAGTGAAATGTTTTTCAGAAAATTACAACTTGTACCCAGCTATCTATTATATTTGCTATGTTATACTATACCTTTGTTTGTGATTGGCTCATCACTTTTCTAGGTTCCATTAATGTCTGTAAGTGGAATTCTAAACCCACATATTTCGTTTGCAGACAAGTCTTCCTGAAGTTTCTCTATTAAAAATTTTTAAATTAAGCAAGTCTGAATGGCCTTTTGTGGTTCTGGGGACACTGGCATCTATTCTAAATGGAACTGTTCATCCAGTATTTTCTATCATCTTTGCCAAAATCATAACTGTAAGTAAAATGCATTTGCTAATACTCTTAACAGTTAAAGTATAGTCTGAAAGAATTGAATTGTTACACACTGATCAGCAAAAGGGACCCTGGGACTTTCGGTGGGTCACATCTCAGATGGGGTCCATGGTAGAAAGGTTAACTGATGGGTCCGGGCAATGCACCATGTTTCTGTGTTATGTTTGTCTAGATTTTGTTGACTAGGAAAACCATAAAAAGCTTGTTTTGTTTTCTAATTTTGACTCCAGTGTTGTATCAGCATTCTGAAGCAGTAAACATGACAAATAGAACTATTTTCAGCTAGTTGGACAGTGACAACTTGTGTTACTATGTACCAGCTCAGGGAGAGGAAGTAAAAGTTTAAGAGTGGACCAAACACCTCGACAAGTTGGTTGACTCAAGGATCTTTCTGGATCTTTGTTAAATCTTCAGTGTCTCTGCTTTTCACAGCCACCTTTCACCAACATAAATAGCGATATATACATAATTATTATATATGTAATTAGTTAATAACTGTATAATTACTGTCAGAATAAAGTCTAGGGGTACATTGTATTCTAAAGAGATGAACCTTCACAAATACAAGTTATTAAAATTTATTAGAAACAATTATAGCTATTGACAATTAAAAATGTACTGTGATAATGGCAGATAGACTTATATAACCAATGTGAGGCATTTAAATTATTTTTATAGATACTAAATACAGACTTTCTCCAGAAATGTATCATCATTTTGTTTTAATTCATTTAGAAAATCCTAATATATGTATTTTAATTTTTTTCTCTTCTATATTTTCCTACAAATCACTGATGAAAAAAACTCTATTGCTCTTCAGATGTTTGAAGATGATAACAAACCCACATTAAAACATGATGCAGAAATTTATTCTATGATATTTGTCATTTTGGGCATTATTTGCTTTATCAGTTACATCATGCAGGTAAACCTTTAATAAATTAACCCTGTGCAGGATTACTGTTTTGATGTTCTCCTCTCTATTTGTGTTTAAAATATAAGTAAACATTACAAAGAAATAGTAAAGAGACTTAAGAGTGAATGTAGATTGTCTTTTTGTTTTCCAGGGCTTGTTTTATGGCACAGCAGGCGAAATTTTAACCATGAGATTAAGACACTTGGCATTCAGAGCCATGTTGTATCAGGTCAGTGTGTTTTGTTGAGTTTTTATTTTATTTGAAATTTGCAAATATTGCAGTTTTTAGTCCTTTCTCAGGTAATTTCTTGACATAGTCATTCCTTTGTATTATTAGAAAGCATGGCTTTTGTCCGTGGCATCAAAAATTGGTGTCAAAATTCTTGCAGCTTCTTAAATATATCAAGTTAAAGATTGTGATGAGTAAAATGAAATTCATTGAAAACAAACATTTAGGGTCCACTCCTGTTAATGTGTGTTCAACTTAACCAACCTCTCCTTCCATGCATAATGTAGTGCTCTAGGATCAGAACTGAAAGCCAACTGAAAACTGAAAATGAGGAGGTAAGAGCTACAGTATCTTGGGGAAGATATTTGAAAGGAAGGTGTTAATAATTTATCCATTTCTCATCTGTGGGCCAGCTTAAATTTTTCACACCACACTTCTTAAAGCAGTCAATCCCTCTACCCTTGTGGAAAGAGTTCTCCACTCAGATAACATCAGTCCAGCTAGAAGTCTGCCTGGCGCATACAGATGATCAACCACACTGAAATAACTACAACTAGGCGGACCAAGCAGAAATCTGAAAAAGTGAATCTTGGGGGCAGATGGCATCTCTAAAGTTCTGTCTTAGTTATTTTTCTCTTGTTACTGAGACAAAGTACCTGATGGCCAAAATTAAGGAAGGGAAGGTTTATTCAGCTCACTGTGAAGGTTTCAGTCCATACTCAGCTGGCTCCAAGGCAGAGCAGCACATGGCAGAGGACAACAGTTCATGGCAGCAGAAGAGAGCAAAAGCAACAAGAGCACAGGGGAAATAGTGTCAAGCAGCCTCTTTCCCTCCCTTACATTGTATGCAAACTACTGGCCCAGAGGTAGCATTCACACCTCTAATTCCAAGACTGGACCATGAATCAATCAAAAACTCCAGAAGCCCAGCACATGACTGCATGAGGCTTTGAGGGCACATGCAGACACAGACCATAACAAGTTCTTTCATGAGGCTGAGGAGGATTGGATTACTCTGAAAGGCAGTAATCATTTGGAGCCTTCTGCTTCACTTTCTGTCACCAAACCTCACCAAACAGAAGCAAAGAGTTTCCTGCCAGGTCATCCCTTTCAGGAAACAGAGTTACTGTCACTCCAGCTGAGTCACCAAAACCAGTGTTTACATCTTGTGACCTTCAGGAGTAGCACTCTCAGGAATGCCACGGAACAAAATTCTGCAGCCTTCGTAGTCTCGGGGAACTGTGAGACACAAAAGGCAGGGAAGCAACTTGGAGTTTTTGATGGCAGCTTGAAGCTCTGAAGCAGTTAGCGCCTTACACCTTCTGCTCAAAAGGCCCTGCCTAAGATTCTGCTCTGTGTTTGCAAACATCCTTTAATCTAGGAAAATAAAAATATACTTGGGGGTTCAAAAACTGGAGCCAGACATGGTGGTGCACACCTGTAATCCCAGCACTAGGGAGGCTGAGGCAGGAGGATCCTTGTGAATTTGAGGCCAGCCTGGGCTACAAAGTGAGCTCAAAACAAGTCTGAAAGGCATAGTGAGACTGTCTCAAAGAGACAAAACAAAAAAAGAAAGAAAAAAGAAGGGCTACATAAACCTCACGATATTAATATTCCTAATCTCCCCCACAGTTCACTTGTAATGTACTGTTTATTTGTTTTCCTTCATCTTTCTTTAATAGCTTTTTAATAGTCTTTAAAATTAGTGTAAAAATATGACGTAGCTGGTCTTTTCCTTTTCAGTCTTTATAATTTTGCTTTGTACATAAGAAGGAAAGCTCTTATTGTATGATTTTACCTAACTGTATTACCAGTTTTTTTGTCCTAAAATAAGACTTTGTATGACTTCTAAACCACATTGAGGCTTTTGGAGCTCTGTATAATCACAGTGAAATCTCAGTTGAGGAAGAGGCATTTACAGAATTAGGTGCTGTCTTTTGTAGGCATAAGATCTGTTTTTTATGAGATTACTTAGATACTTCCAGTTGAAATGAATACTCTAAGTGTTGCTTGGAGTATACTCTCTCCAAATTGCAAATTATGTGCTGTTCATTGTGTTCCAAACTGTTTATATTTATTACCCATTACTATTGACCTGTGACACTAAGGGGATTTTGAATATATATAATATTTATTTGGAGCCATTTCCTTCCAATCAAATTGGCTGGGGATTTTCTGAGGGTGTTTACATGACTGGATAACAGTGGTGGCCATGAAGAAGCCTCAAAAAAATTGTTAAAGCATTTCCAGAAGGATTTCAGGTAACAAGTCCTGAAGCAGGAAGTGGGTAATAGAACCCAACCATGATGCTTCAGACAGATGAGAGGCAGAACAAGATCATCACTTAAGAACTCCAGTCTGTGACTGCTAACGTGTAAGTTCTGACCTCAGCACTGGTCAGCTAGCTGTGCGGCCTTGGGCAAGTCACTTCACCTCTCAGGACATTGGTTTCTCAGTAGTACATGTAGGTTCCCAGTAGCTATTTCAAAGGGCTGTTGCAATGATTAAATGAGAAATATAAACCAAGCACATATTAAACTGTGATTGTACTTACTATTGACAGGCGAAAGAATAGATCCACCAGTAAGAAAAATTCTGGCAGCCTCACTCACAATTATTTTACCATCAGGAAGATGGAAAGCAAGTTAATTCTGACTCAACACGAGCTGAGTTCCAGAACGCTGCTACCTATTTTGGTATATATTGCTGAAAAACAGCTCCTAGAGTGCATAACTGCTGACTTGCTGAAAAGCAATTTTGGACATCTTGATGACTGAACATAGGATGACTAAGGCCAGTCACACATTTACATGGGCTGTGCATTCTGTAGTACAGCAAGTTAGTGTAGAATCAGGAATTTAATATTCAATATTAAATTTTCCCTCTCTATCTGTATTTGGTATTATATTGAAAAATTCTTTCTGTACTCCATGTCATGTTGAAATCTAGAAACAACCAGAAACATAGTGTATCTTAATGTGGGGGCGGGGCCTGTATGATAAAAGGAGGTAATGACCAGTTCAACTGTTATAATAGTACTATCTCACTGTTGCTGCCATGCGTTCACAGTATGGCAGGGTCCTGGCTGGGGTGGTGCTTGCAAAGTGGCTATTGTGTAATGGGATATACCTAGGATACCCTTTGAGCACCTAGGACCCTAAATTCACTGTGACAATTTCCCAGTACAGTGGCTTGCAGAATATCACCATCCCATTGCATCCACCACGGCTGCTTCTGGGTTGCTCTTGGCGAATTTCCTTCAAACCCAACTGCGTGATTAATGCACAAACTTCAATCTGTCAAATTTTTGTCTCCTGAGTTTATGGCAGTGTGTAACCTAGACATCAAAACCCAGGCTGAGTTGCAGTAAGCCAAGCTCTTGTTTCCTTTTCTTTTATTTCTTTTTCTTTCTCTCTACTTACCAAATATGAATCACTGTTTTAGAGACCATCTCCACATTCCTGTAGCATAAGAGACACAAGTGGTTGAGTGAATGGGAGGAACAGTCAATGGCTAATGAAAGGAAATCAGGATTCCTCGGTGGAAAAGTGCCAGAAAATGCTGTCTCTAGTAGCTGTTGAAAATGAAATTGGTTCTTACCTTATGCTTTTACTGCTAGTATTTTTGACCCGTCTTATTTGGATCACATGCTTCTTGCCTGCAGTTTTTATAGCCTTCTACTTCCTTAGCATTGCACAATGTCTACTGCTCATAAAATCTTGGGATAACATTCTGCCTAGCTGGATCCTAAAGAGGTGATAGACATTTATCAAATTAGGTAAAATTTTTTTAAAAATAAAAATTATACTGTGCAAAGTTTACTATTCAAATAAAATTTGCCTCCCAGTAAATATTTGTGGAGTACAATTACAAACTGCTGAATGGTTCTAAATCACTGTTTTCAGCATTTTAGCTTTTTTATTCTGAGGCAGGGTATGGCCATATAGTTAAAGCTGGCCTTAAACAACTACGTACTCAGGCTGGCCTCAAACCCAAAGCCATCCTCGGGCCTCAGCCTCCTGAGTTGCACCACCGCTCCCAGCAACATTGACTCATACAATATTGTAACATGGCAAGGAATCCAAGCTACTGGGCTTAAATTCTTCAGTTTATTCCAAAACGTGGATGTTTATGAAATAAGAAGAAAAACTCAATTGGTTCAAAGTATTTATGAGAACTGAGTACCGGTAAGTGAGGTGGCAAATAAATGCCTTCTAACTGTAACAAATCACAAATCAAAGAATGCTTTTGCTAACAATATGTGAATTCTCTTTTTCTTAGGATATTGCCTGGTTTGATGATAAAGAAAACAGCACAGGAGCCTTAACAACAACGTTAGCCACAGATATAGCACAAATTCAAGGGGTATGTGTACTGTTTCTATGTATAAGGAGTGTACATACATGGCACAAACACGTTTATCTGCACACATGTGTCTGCAACCATATGTGAGCTATGCTGAGACGACTCCCATCACTAAAATCACCAGGTGAGTCTCACAGCTGATGGGGAGCTCTTGGCAAAAGATGCAAGGAAGCCTTTTAAACTTTGGCACTTTAGGCTCAAAATGAAAAAGGTTTCACATGTGTATTAGGGTAACTAGAGCTGGGGATAGAGCTCAGTGGCATATGTGCCTGCCTGGCAAGTACAAGGTCCTGAGTTTGATCCCCAGTACCTCAAAATAATAATAATAATAATGATAATAATAATAATAAGTAAATAAATAAAATTTTAAAAGGATAACTCGATGACTAAAAAGCATAGAAACATTAGTTACAGAAGAGAACTCAGAATTAGCAAAAAAAAAGTAACAAATGAAAGAAAATAATCTACTTCAAAAAATTTAATAATTTTTCTTTACACCAGAAAATATAACTCAAAGCATTGTCTAAACCATGATTCTGGGCTAGTTGTTACATAGATCAAGTTAAACAGGTGTGTGCCATCATGACCAATAGGACTATTTGGAAGCAAAATGTGTATGTGTCATATGCAAAAGTCACTTTAAATAAGTATAGGGAGCCGGGTGTGGTGGTGCACACCTGTAATCCCAGCACTCAGGAGGCTGAGGCAGGAGGATTGTTGCAAGTTCAAGACAAGACCAGCCTGGGCTACACAGTGAGCTCAAGGCCAGCCTGAACTGTATAGTGAGATCCTGTCTCAAAAAAGACAAAAACAAACAAACAAAAACAATAAATGGATATCAAATATTTTTAAATAAAAAATAAATAAGTATAGGGAGTAAGGTAGTGTGTATATGAGATAAAGATTAATTTATTAATTTTATTCCAATTATTTTAATAAAATTAACCTTTATATAAATGGGATTTTAACCCAGGAAAAAGGTTTTAATTTGAGTGAGAGAAAGTTTTCCATCTCTTTGTTAAAATAAGAGAACTATCAGGGTTGTAGTTGTTCCCTTTTCCTTATCATGTACATGGAAGAAGAAAATATCAATGGCCCATCACTGAATGAAAAAAATCTTAAGTGTACTTATTCTGCAGAGAAATACAGAGATAACCACAGCATTATTACTAGAGCAACACATTATCAACTAAAACAAGTCATCAGAAATACATGATTGTTTTGGAAATTATTTCCATAGGACATGTGGTCCCCTCCAATTTTCATAACTTGCAGGACCCTTCTGTTGGACACACATCACCGAGGATGGAGTTATATATTTCAGACTAGAACAAATTGATCGCAGTCATGAATAACTCTCACATGTTCATTTTGGTTGGGATAACTAATTTTATGATGGAGCAAGAAATCAAGAGAAAAGAGGGCATCTTCTTCATCTATTTCTCAAATTCTTTGTAAATTTTTAAGTGAAGGCTCTAGAATTTCATTAAATAATATTCAAGTTTTAAAATGGGGCTGATGAGCCCAGAAATGGAAAAAAACTGCTGGATACAATTTCACATAACAGGGGCTGGGGATATAGCTCAGTGGAATAAGAGCCTGCCTGGCAAGCTCGCAAGTGCAAGGTCCTGAGTTGGAGTCCCAGTACCGCAAAAAAATAAAAAAAAAATAAAAAAAGTTTCACATAATGGGCAAATAAGTGTAGTATTCATCCCCATGGCGCTATCTAAATTATTCGAATGATCACTCCTAGATTTAGAACACCAGGGTTCACAACTCTAAGCAGAAATTTCAATACCTGTGATTATATGGCTTATTGCTACTCCACATACCTTGCTATTTTTTTCTTTTCTGTACTAATTTTTTCTTTTAATATCTATCTTCCAAATCATTTGAGAATCTTTTGAGTGAAATGGACATTCTTACCAGCAGTTATATAGTTTACATTGAAACATCTCTTTTAGCAAGTATTTGCTTCATCTAAAAGACCAAATTAGTACTGAAAGACCATGGCCTTACACTTATAAGCTGTTTCTAATAAAAATAATATTGTCACTTATTGAGAGATGCTAAAGAGAGTAGTGCTCAAATTAATAAATGCTGTGATCATAATAACTTCTGGGCAAATAGAAACAGTTACCTTGAATCAGAATTAATAGCTAGAGAATAATGATTGGAATCCTGGGAGATTTTGAGCAAAATAACCAAAGAAGATTTTTTAAGAGTGAGACTGATTCTACTAAAATGTGGTTCACATAAATTTTTACTTTGCCTTAGAGGGGCAAAATAATATCCAGCTTGAATGGACACTCTATCAAGCAAAAAGTTGTTTACTGATCCTATCTGTCCACCTTTTCCTTTCTCAGAAAGATACTTTAGCATAAAGATGAATCAGAAAATAATTTAGCGATTATATTTCCTCTTGTAACAACTTAAGTATATTCCATCTCAGTTTCTTTATCATGTAACTTCAGTGACATTTTATTTTATCAAGTATACATATTATGGTGAATGTTGATAACATAATTCCTTAATAATAATACACCTTAGTTTGAAAGCTTTACTAGCCAAAAAATATGCCTTTGACCAGTTTTAGAAGTTCTGATACTTGGAGGGTCATAATAAAAATCAGTGTGTGAAATAGAGTCATAGGACAATTATTTCCTCAATAGCTGAATGAATACACCCAATTTAACTGGCATTGTTTTAGCCCAAGGTAATGGCTTACTGCCCATACCTCTGTCAACCAACTATTTTATGTGTGAGAAATAGTTTTAATAACAGTATACAACCATTATAGATTCTTTTGGAAACTAGATTCCACAGAAAGTACAAGCTATTATGTCTGTGTATTTTAGTAACCCTTTCATCACACAAGTCTTACTTCATTTTTGTCTGCAGAAAAAGTGTGTTGACACCACATGTACATTATATATTACTGACAAACCCAGTGCTCATGCCAAGAACTCAGAGCTATAACCATGAGGATCCAAACAATCATAAAAATTTATTTCATTTATTAATTTCAAGTCTGATAACCTGATCAGTGAGAACTGGGATATTATTGCCTGGACATTGTCATATGACCGCATTTACTTCTATCTTCTTTGTATCTATGTATGTCACTTAATTTCATTTCACTTTTTGACATAAGAAAATGTATAAAACAGCTTGACACTAGTTTTGGGTTGCAAGGGTCGAGATAGGGTCTCACTATGCCATCCAGGCTGGCCTTGAACTCACTATGTAACCCAGACTGACCTCAAACTAGCAGCAATCCTCTTGTCTTAGCCTCCTGAATGCTGGGATTACAGGCATGTACCCCCACCCCCAGCCAGTTTGATACTATTTTAATTCAATCAGTATCAACAGTTATCGAAATAAATTTACCATAGTCTAAATTTAGCATATGATTAATGTTTTGCTCTAAAGTTTTAGGTTGAGTTAATTAAGAAAGATTATTAAATCTACCACGAATCTTATATCCAAATAATAAATGCATGATAAGTTCAATTATTTTCCATAAAATACATGCTGAAGAATAATGACAATAAATAAGTTTTCACAAGATTTTCTGTATTTGTCCAAATAATTTTTCTTTGGTCACAAATATTTTTATGATCACCTGTTATAAATGCATCTTAGCAATTCCATTCGAAGTTCTACTGATCTAGTTTTAAGTCCTTTGAATACATCTTTATCTGTAGGTGTTTCTCTGGAACTATTCACAGCAACTGACTTTTCAGTCAGTCACTTCTAATGCTACAATATTTGCTCAAAAAACCAACTATGCCAACCCACCATGAGCCAGGAAAACTGCTCACAATAATCTACCTATTTTTTTTCAATTGACAATCGATATTGCTCATAACGACTTCATCTTTAAGCAAGTGTTCTTAGCAAAGGGGTGACAGTCTCACAAAAGTTGCAGTCCATTTTGCTCTTTATTTATATTTTAGGTTTCTTCTATAAGATAAATAATGCAATACCTAAGCTTATCTGTCTGATATATTCCAATTAACATTATGAGTTCAATGTGTATCCAAATGACTCAGGTGTATCCTTTTTAGGGCAGAGTAGTACTCCATTGTGTATCTATACCACGTTTTCTTTATCCATTCATCTGTTGGACATATAGGCCACTTCCATGATTTAGCTATTATGAATTGTGCTGCTATAAATATTGGCACACGTGTCACTGTAGTATGATATCAATTTTGTTGTTGTTGCTTTGCGGTTTGTTTGTTTGTTTTTTGTCTTTTTGAGGCAGGGTCTTCTATGCACTTCAGGTTGGCCTTGAGCTCACTTTGTAGCTCAGACTGGTCTCGAACTCATGATGATGCTCCTGCCTCAGCCTCCCAAGTGCTGGCATTACAGGCATGCACTACCATGCCCAGATGACATCAGGTTAATAATATCCCTTAGTTATTGCAGGCTGATCAGGTCCACAGTCTCCCAAATGAGTGTACAGAGAAGGCTAAATTTTAAAAAAGCAAATGGAATGATTTCATGGCTCCAGGAGGATCAAAGCCGTCTCACAGAATTCAAGATCCTCTCAGGGCTAAGACCAAGACCTCTGAATGGCCCACATTTATTTATCAGAAGAAGGGAAGGGAATAGTCAAGAAGGGTGGAATCACTCAAGGATTTCTCCAAGTAAGGTATTAAATTAATCCTTAATAAGGATTAAATTAATCCACCCAGGAGTGAGATGCCTGAGGCCTAGTTGAGTTTGGATCCAGGTGTCCTTGGCTGTGATCTTGGCTTATCCTTTGAGACTTTCCAACTTCATCCACCATTACAGGCCTTAGCAGGGATTAGAGGTTCACTTACTATGGGTCCATTGCCCACTTCCAGACAAGTGGCCTAGGTTTTGGACAGATTCACAAGTAAACCTAAAAAGCCAATTGGTTAATTTAAGTCCTGCTTGGGGCTGCTTCATAGTAGTCTCCATCAGTATATTTTTTAATTCTTCTGGGAAGATAACTAACAAGGGAATGGGTCAAACAGAATCTCTATTTTTGGTGTATTAAGGAATTCCCATACTAACTCCCACAGTGGTTGTACTAGTTTACATTCCTAACAACAGTCTAGAACAAGCTCCTTTCTCCCCAGAATTTGCTATTATTTTACATCTGATGAAACCCTTTCTGGAGTAAGACAGAATCTCAGTGTTGTTTTAATTCATTTTCCTCGTAACCAGTAATGTTGAATATATTTTCATGTATTTATTGGCCATTTGTACTTCTGAAAAGTATCTATTCATTTCAGTTGCTCATTTTTAAATGGTGTTTTACTCTGAGGCAGGGTATCATTTTGAGGGTTTTTTTTTTATTCTAGATATTAATCTTCTGTCTAAGATGTGGCTGGTAAGAATTTTTTTTTTGCATTCTGTAGGTTGTCTCTTTCCTCTCTTGATTACTTTCCTTGATGTGCAAAAACTTTTCAGTTTGATACAGTCCCATTTGTTGATTCTTGATTTTATTTCTTGTGCAACTGAGATGAAGTTCAGGAAGTCCTTGCCTATGCCTATGACTTCAAGAGTTTTACCTACCTTGTCTTCCAGTAGGTTAAGTGTTTCTGTTTTTATATCTAGGCTTTTTAATCATTTTGGTCTTAGTTTAATATGTGGTCAGAGATTCGGATCTAGCATCAGTCTTCTGCTTATGTGTAGCTGGGTTTCCCAGCACCGTTTGTTAAAGACAGTCTTTTCTCCAGCATGTTTTCCTCTCCTTTGTCAAAGATCATGTGACTAGATGTATCCAAGGTTATTTCTGTGTCCTCTATGCTATTCTATTGGTCTACATGTCTGTTTTTGCACCAGTAACACACTGTTTATATCACTGTACCTTTGTAATATAACCTACATGTAGTATTGTGAGGTCTCCTGCTTTGCTCTTGTTACCCAGGACTGCTTTTGCTACTCTGTTTTTTTCGGCTTCTTGTGTTTTCCCCCGCCCCGGGTGGGGGGAGTGTTTTGATTTTTTTTGGTTCCATATGAATTTTAGGATTTTTTTCTTGTTCTGTGAGGAATATCACTGGTATTTTGATTGAGCTGCATTAAATCTACCTATCAATTGTGAGAGTTGGCCATGTTGACCTCAATGGCTCTGCCTATCCAGGAACAGGAGCTGTCTTTCCACTTTCTAACATCCTCTTCCATCTCCTTTCCAGAGTACTATAGTTTTTATTGTAGAAGTCTTTCACTTCCTTGGTTAGGTTAACCCCGAACTAATAGATTTCTCTTGTTCTTCCTGCATATGCTATCGTTTTTCTAATTTCTTTCCCAGTGAGTTCATTACTGGGATGCATTTGATTTTGACAGAATGCAGTTGACTTTTGTGTGCTGATTTTGTATCTTGCAGCATTGCTAAATTTGGTGATTAATTCCAGGAGTACTGTAGTGGAATTTTTGAGTTTCCTATGTGAAGGATCATGTCCTAGTTGGTTATTTTGTAAGATCATTTTGATGATTTGTCATGTTGTGTTTGCCAGGTTCTGCAGCAGACTTAGGCATCTATGTTCATTAAAGAGACTGGCCTGGAGGTTTCTTTTTAGTTGGGATTTTGTCTGGTTTGAGTAATTATTGTGGGTAATTCTAGCTACCAGGAATGAATTTGGAAGTAATCCTTTCCTTTCAATTTCATTAAAGAGTTTGAGGAGTAAGGGCATTATATCCACCCTGAAGTTGTTTTGAAATTCAGTACTGAATCCATCAGGTCCTGGGTTTTCTTAGTTGGTGGGTGTTTTAATTCTGCTTCAGTTTCATTTTCTGTTATTACATTGGGTCAGTTTTTGGTAATTCATATGAGTCTAGGAATCTGTTAACTTCTTCAAGCTTCTCTGGTTTTCTTTGGAGTACAATTTTTCATATTAGTCACTAATGATCTTCTGGATTTGGACAGTATCCACGGTGATTTCACCTTTTTCATTTCTAATTATGATAATGTGGGCCTTTTTTCTTCTTCTTTGGGTAAGTTTGGTCAAGAGTCTGTCTATTTTATTCATGCTTTCTAAGAACCAGCTCTTTGATGCATTAATTCTTTGTATTCCTTTCTTAGTTTTAATTCTATTATTTTCTACTCTGATCTTTATGATTTCCCTCCTTGTACATGTCAAGTTTGGATTTGGACTGTTTTTGCTGTTCTAGTTTCTTGAGGTGCATCACTAGGTTCTTTATTTCAGCTTGTTCTATTTTACTACTGTCCGCATTTACAGCAGTAAATTTCCCTTTAGGACTGATTTCATTGGGTCCCGTAGGTTCTTGGATGTTGTATTGGCATCGCTGTTTAATTCTGTGAATTATTTAGTTTCTTCTTTGATTTCTTCTGTGCTCTGCTGAGTGTTCAAGAGTGACCTATTTAATATCCAGCTATTAGTGAAATTTGTGTGACCTCTTTTGCAATGATTTCTGCTTTCAATGCACTATGATCTTATAGGATATGTGGGATGATTTTTATTCTCTTGTGTTTATTTAAACAGGCTTTATGGACTAGTATGTGGTTTACTTTGGAGAAATTTGTGTGCTGCTGAGAATGTATATTCTGTTGTAACAGCATAGAAAACTCTGTAATAGCTATTATGTCTCTTTGTTTGAGGGTGTGCCTCAGCTCTGATACTTCTTGGTTAACTGTGTAGTTGATCTGTCTATAAAAGTGGGGTATTGAGATCCCCCACTATTATTGTGTTGGTATTTATTTGATCTTTTATGTCTGGCAGTGTTTGTTTCATGAAGTTAAGTGTCCCAGTATTTAGGGCGTGTGTGTGTGTGTGTGTGTGTGTGTGTGTGTAATTGTGAATATATATATTCACAATTGTTACCTCTTCTTGTTGAATCGTTCCCTTAAATAATATGCGGTGACCTGCTCTGTCTCCTCCAGTTCTAGATTGAAGTTTCCTTTGTCTGAGAATAAAACTGCTACCCCAGATTGCTTTCAGGGTCCTGGTGCATGGAACGTTATTTTCCTTTCTTTGAATATTAACCTATAAATGTATTTATGTCCTCAGTGTGTTTCTTGAGTGCAGCACACCACTAGATTCTGTTTTTGATCCAGTCTGCCAACCTGGCTGAGGCCATTTACACTTTCTTTTTTTTTTTTTTTTAATTTTTTTAAATTTTATTTTAAAGACAAAAGAATGGAGACATATGAACCAGAAAAGCCATAAACAATACAGAAAATACAAAGTTATACAGAATATAGTAGGGAATTAGAACTGGATGTTGTATTACATAGTTATCTTCACATTAGTTAACACAAAAACATTAAAGGAAACACCAAATTATAGATAAGATAGTAGGGAATT
>PVLD010030384.1:0-16909 GCA_004027595.1 Dinomys branickii
ACTATCTTATCTATAATTTGGTATTTCCTTTAATGTTTTTGTGTTAACTAATGTGAAGATAACTATGTAATACAACATCCAGTTCTAATTCCCTACTATATTCTGTATAACTTTGTATTTTCTGTATTGTTTATGGCTTTTCTGGTTCATATGTCTCCATTCTTTTGTCTTTAAAATAAAATTAAAAAAAAAAAAAGATCCTTGAAAGACCTTCTTAATGTATGAAATGTCATAGGAAATTGAAAATAAAAGTGCTACTCCCACTAACACCAGATCTGTCTTAAAATTCCAACAACACTTTTATTTCTCTACTCCTGAGAATGTGTAGGTGGGCCATCACACAAAAGCACTTGAGATGCTTTTATGCAATCTTTACTGATGAAGAAAAACCTCCTATAAATAAATGATGATCCCACTTCCCTCCATCCAGTGCTAACTGAAGGGGTTCTCCAAAAACGGGGAGAAACAAAGAAAATGCTGGGCTCTCACGTGACTTCTTCTAGCTATAGATAGGGATTTCCTGTTTGGAAAATAAATTTCAGCAATGTTTTCCTGCTTTCCTAAGACTCTGGCAGAGTATATTCAAAACCAATCCACTGCTTTATTGAGCTAAATCAGGAAAATTTTAAAGTATTGTAAAGGGAATGATTGAGCTTGGTTCTGACTTATCTCCCTTACAAAGGAGACCTGATGAGGTCCCCTGAACTGTGAGGAGCAGGGCTCAGATTCCAGCTCTTTGGCTCCGGTTCCAATGCTGCTTTGGCAACAACTCCCTCCCCTCATCGTGTCCTTCTCTGACTTCACAAACTCCTGAGTTCCTAGAAGACACATAAACATTGGATTGGTCATTGTATCTTGCAGGCAGCCCAAGCAAGTGCTGACGCATGGAAGATTCATGAATACCCACTGGCTAACTGAATTAACAAAGGAATGAATGGCTTAGATGAACAGATGCCCACACATAACAGTCACCAAAAAAAAATCTCTCAAAACTTGGGTGGTACTAAGTTAAAGAGAGACAAGGCCAGAGTAACTTTGTGGCTTCTGCAACCAACTCCAGAAATTCAGGTCAGTCAGGGGTTATGGTGAGCTAGCAGGCAGCCAGTACCCAAACAGGAGTTGCGCCTGTCCTCTGGCCAATTGGTTACAAGTCCTAACAGCTCTTCCTTCTTTTCCTCTCTGAATGTTCCCGCTGTGCCCCGCCTTACTGCCACCTCCACACTGAGCTGCTCTGCCCGCCTCCTCTGAGCATCACTGTTAAGGTTCTGATGGGCTCAGTGACTTGACTCTTCTCCCACTCAAGGTCAAAATAAATTGAGCACATAATAAAGAATTGCCAGTAGGGCTGGGGATGGAGCTCAGCGGTACAGCACCTGCCTGGAAAACTTGAGGTCCTGAGTTTGATTCCCGGTATGAAAAATAAAATGAGTTGCAGGTAGAAAGGATAAAAGCACTTTTATTTCTGGTAGAGGCTGTGGTTTTAGGTCTGCAGCCAGGTGGCTAATAAACCCAGGTGTCAGCAACTGGAGGCCAGCACTGGTCCACCCATGGGCAGAGAAGCTTACCCTAAAGGAGCTGCTTCCCCAGAGCGACGTCCTCCATAAACAGGATGAAGCTAAGATACCAATCTTATTCCCTCCAAACTCGCAAGTCAGGTAAACTCTAGGCCAGGAGTTAAACTAACAATACACTTTCCACTTGGGAAGAAACATAGTAGGTGGAGAAGTGATAACCCCCAAAATCCTGTAACCCACGTGCCTCTCTATTGTTTTTTCTCATTGTATTTAAGGCTGCCCTTTTTAAGCATTTGCTACGGACTCCACTGCAGCCACCCGTTTCATGTTGATTTGGTGCTCAGGCAAACCTGTCTGCTTTCCAAGAGTGATGTTCAAGTCACATCACCCTCTTCTCTCTCCTAGCTTACTCAGGGGTTCTCACCTCATTGTCTGACCCCATGTTGTCCCCAAGTGTCTTCCCAGCCACGCCTGGCAACTTCATTCATCTTTCCAGACTTGTCTCAAGGTTATCTCAAATGAGAAGGCCCTGTGAACTTCCACAGCTACAGGTCAGCATGGCCAGGTTCGGGTATGTTATGTATGCTTCAGTTTTATCATCCATGACTCTCCCAGTATATTATTATATTCTATCTGCCCAAGTGTAGGCTCCTCAGGTCAAGAACAATTTCATATGTACACACACTATGCTTTAACTACCCAATATATAGCACAGTTTCTGATAATTACAGATACTTCCTGGATTAAAGACATGCAAGTAACTAGTGCCAAGTAGGACATAAAATTTCCATGCAAATAAAATGTCGCCATGGTTCACAGAGTAGATATAGGAAATGCAAGTAGGAAAAAATCAAACATATTTTCTTAAAATAAGGGGTTAACTATCATAAAATAGCTAAGAGAAATCAAAGAAAATTTCATTTTAAGAAGGTGAGACTGCTGAGGCAAGAGGATCCCTGTGAGTTCGAGACCAGCCTGGGCTACAAAGTGAGCTCAAGGTCAGCCTGAACTGCATAACAAGATCCTGTCTCAACAAGACAAAAAGAAGGTAGGACTGAATTGGGCCTGAGTTGACAAGATCTAGATGGGTAAGACTATGCAGTGAAGACTATTCAAAGAAACACAGGACAAAAGACACATATCAGAAAGCTAACAGTATGTTCAGGAGATGCTAAGTTTCCCAAATTGTCCAGGAACAGCGCATGCAGAACATGTCCAAAGGAATTATGGAAAGAAAATACAGCTACGGAATATATTTGAGCACCAGGTAAACTATACGTTGATTTAATTTGTAGACAATGAGAGTTGAAAATCATTTTTTAGAGTAGTATTTGGTTAATTATGGCAGAGAAACTACACAAAAACTGTATCCTTCTAGTAGTGATATTAATAAGCTAAATAATTTGGTTTTCAATTAATTCTAAATTTCTCAGAATCACAGTAACTCTGAGTTTATAATAATTTGATAATCTCAGTGGAACAATACTTAGGCATAATAAAATGACAAACTATTGAGATGATCACAAGACTACATATTAATTAGCAGTCATTTTTCATCTTGCTCATAATTCAACTCCAGCATGTTTAGTTTCGCTAATTAATCTATACTTAGTATTGGTCCCTTGTGTAATAAGCAGTGCATATTTTCCAATTCTTTTAATGGCCACTCACACAAAATGTGGATCTTAGGCAATAACAACTATGACCATCTGCTGTTTTTTTACTAACTCTTTCTCATTGTTTTATTCCAACCATGGTGAGCTTCAGAGATCACCCTTCAGGGCAGAGCAGACAAACAGCAAAACAAGACCCTGTAGGAATTATTGAGGGTCTGATTTCAGTACCATGTTGAACAAACACATCACACAGATAGATGGTCTCTAGACCCATCTGCAGTCAATTCTGAGCTATAGCAGCAGAACAACTCAAGCAAATTCCATGAAGATTTTTGAAAAGCAGCACCAATAGCAGCAACCAGGAACCATATTACCTTGTTCTGCTCTTTTCCAACATCAAGTGTTATGGCTTGTGTCTAGATATCCTTTAAAGCTCATGGGGTCATAGGTAGGGCTTGTCAGGGGTGGCTGGATCTAGAGTATGCAATGATGGGATTAAGTCTGTGATGCTGGGATCACTGATTGGTTTGGTATAGTTCTGTGTGTAAATAATGGAAAGTCCTAACCTGAGTATCAGCACTACCTACCATAAGGTCATGTAGCCTGGTTGGACTACAAAGGACAGAAAAGGGCTGCTGTGTCCATTTGCTGCATCTTCAGTACTTTGCTGCTTTGTTACTTTCTGCCTGCCATGGACTGTTTTTCTTCTGTGGTGCTCCTCTGCCATGCTACCCTGGCTTGGAGCCAGTCAACTATGCACTAAAACCTCTACCAATTGTGAACTACAGCAACCCTTTACTCCTTCAACTTTGGCTGTTGGGTGTCTTGTTTCAGCATGAGAAAAATAACTAAGACATCAAGTCATCTTAGTGTGTAGGGCTTCATTTACTGATAAATGAAATAAAAAGATTAGACAAGGATCCCCAGCAGAAAACCAGTGCCCAATTCTTAACTGTCAATTGATGATTCCCTTCTTCTAAAGACAGTCAGGCTTCCCAGGAAGATGATTCTGTCTGTGCCTAGTGACAAAACAGCATCCTATTCCATATTAGTTGTAGTCTTATGATGGGTTCCCTCACAAAGAGCCTTTGAGATGACTTGAGTGCAGATGTTTTACTGAGAAGTACGTGCCATCAGTCTTTCCTCTAATAAGCACTGACTATTTGCCAAATCACTTTCTGGCCAGTAACACAAAGTATTGATTTTAGACAATAGAAACTGTGACCAAGGTCACAGTCATGAACACTAAGGGAAAAAGGAAGATTGGAGAGACACCACAGCAATGCAGGACTCAGCCAACTCCAGGGGGAGCCCTGGACCCAAGGTGGCCCTTAAAAGTGCTCCCAAATTGCAGGCTGCCTCAGCTCATCATGAGATGTGGGCTGTGTGCCATCAGTGGCCAACACCCTGTGAAGCTGGAAGCATGAAGGTGTCAATATTAAAGGGACAATATGGACAAGAAAGTATGGCAGCCCCGTGTTAATCTCAAACCCACAAATTGAATGAAGACAAAGAAAGAAGCAGGATGAAGAGGAGAGAAACGGATTAAAAATAAATACCTGGACTTAAAACATCTCTTTTAGTATCTGAATCCTCACCACTTGTGTCACTGTGCAAAGCCATGTCCTTCCTTTGTGCTGCAGTCTCCTTCCCTATAAGGTGCTTTGAGTTACTTTCACCACTGAAATATACTTGATACTATTCCACAGATCATTCTTGGTCAGTGTCCAAAGTTCTCTTATTACCTACCGCAAAGCTTACACAGATTCCTTAGGGGGAAGGGACATTGAAAATCTCCAGCAGTATTTGCAGTTCACTTTGGCTAAGTGTGAAGAGAAGACCTTCGGCGACAGAAAATTCATGTGTACACACTGCCATGGACACACAGCAATCCCACAATTAAATGAGATTTGCAGGCAGCAACTTGGGGATTTTGACATTAGATTGAATACAATTATTCAGTTAGTTGTATCTTTATTACCCTTGCTCCCCCTTGTGAGGCAATTTTCCTTATTAGAAGTAAAGCAACCCCAACTGAAGCACTTAAAAATGATCCTTTTCCTGTTTTTATTAGCCAGTATCAAAGAAATAACTATTTGAAGTACAACCAACAGGAGGGAATTGGTTTTTATTGCTCAGTTCATGTTGTTATGGCTTTAGAAGCAGAGAAAGACTCCCCAAGGAAATACTGTCTCTCAGAACAAGCTGGTAGTACAATCAACAGGAGAGGTCTTTCAGGATGGGGAAAATAGAGACAAATATTAAAATATAATTAGGTAAGCAAAGTGGATGCAAAATAACGTATGAAAAGTAAGCTGTTCTGGATAGAAATGCTATTTATTAAAATATACTTTCAGAATGATACGCCCCATATACAGTACCCAAACAGCACCAAGTAAAGCTTTTCTGAGCAAAGAAGTGACTGTTGATCTTTAAAATGAAAAACCAGAAAGTGATTGTTTAAGCATCTGCTATAATCTGAATTTACACATTGGCACCTCAGAACAAATGCCAACCAGGGTCAGGATCCCTGCCCCAGTGGGGCATTGCATCCATTCCTCTGGTCTGAACACAGTTTCAATAAACAAGCAAGTGAAAACGTGTATCTCTAAGTAGGAACCGCATCACAGAATGACACCTTCGGTGTGACAGCCACATGTCCTTGGTTCACAACCCAAGCTCCACATCCACAGACTATTTCCTTCTTTAGATTGTTCTTATCATGATCCTTTATTGGAAGCTGCTCCTCTAACAGATGCCTTATTACTTTAAAAAAAAAAAAAAAACCATTAATTCTATTTCTCAAATTCCTCACAGAAGGGTCTGGTATATTTCTCTTTATTGACAGAAAATAATAGGTAAGAGGACTATGTAGCTGGATAAGTTTATAGGAAAGGGTGTTTACAGTCTTGTATATGTGTATGCAGCCATAGATGCTACAGATCAGGAGTGTTTCTCTTTTATTCTTCTTCTCATTTTAATGATGTGGACAGCTAAGGGCCGAGAACTTACTACAAACCATTCCCATCACAGCAGACACATGTAATAACCTTGACATTTTGTAAAGCAAATAGAAGAAAAGTAGAAATGCAAAGCCCCAAGATAAATTAGATCAATATGAGTTTCAAAAAATTCAAAAGCTTATGGTGCTTTGATCCAGAGGGAGATGACAAAAGCAAAGGAATGATTGATTAAAGATCAAATTCATAAGTGTTTTCTATATTAATATTGTAAGTCATCATATAAAACAATTTCTAAGTCAATCCATATAAATGTTTCAAAACAATGCAATTTTCAATTTTAAAAAATCATACACAGTAGCATTCTATTCAATACTAATCATTGAAAGTAGTTAACAATACTCTAAATTGGTCTGAATGAAATCATCAATAATTGCCTACAGTAGCGCTTAAAAACACATATTTCAGCCCAGCAGGGTGGCACACACCCGTAATCCCAGAACTTGGGAGGCTGCAGCAGGAAGACTGTTGCCAGTTCAAGGCCAGCCTGAACTGCACAGGGAGACCCTGTCTCAAAAAAGACAAAAAAAAAAAAAAAAAAATGTATTTCATGCTCCTTTAAATGTACTAAATTCCTTTTGCCCAGAAGAAGGTATAATTACATTGCTAAATAATAAAAGTCCAAGTTAAAATATCTTCAAAAACAATGTATGTCCATAAAGCCTAGGAGTAAAATGTCTAAGTCTATAAAAGGATCCCCGGAAATGTGGTGGGGCTCTCTCCATGTGTTTTTAGACCCAATACAGAGAAAGACTCCAGTTGCGTCCTCAGTTACTCATTTCACAAACTACACTGAGGATTACAGGGTGATCAGAGTTGTGGTCACATGAGGTTGAGCATGTTGTATGATAAGCAGTGAAAAAAGCACAAAGGAATAGACAGAAAAGTAGAGAGAGTAAACTAGAGGAGGGTGAGTGGAAGAAAGGCAATCGATGTCTAAATAGGTAACATGGATTTTTCACCAACAGTGATAGACCTGAAATGACTTTTGATACCAAGTCTTCCCAAAGGGCTTGCCTAGGACCTAAGCCTTTGTAGAACGTGGTCATGCAACAACAGAGGATGCAAAAGACTACAGAGAATGAGGACTCGGGTGCTGCTGAGGGTCTGAACTTTAGCTGATTCACTGATCTTCCAGCGACAAAATAATTTTCCATAATATCCCAAGTAGAGTTGAGGCTTGGCTTGGTTTGGTTTGCTTTGGTCTGCAGAGGGAGAGTCTAGCTGAGCTTTATCAACTAGCAAGGGCACTCTGCTGAACAATGTCATTTAGTAATGGACCTACATCCCACAGTAATTCTCATTGCAAAGCATTCTCATTGTAACAACTTCATGACTGAAACTGCTCCCTTGAGCCATGGGGGAGCCCCTGTTCCAAGATGACCAATAGGCACCAGCCCTTTCTAACTCTGGTAAACCCACAAAAGCAACTAAGGGACCCTGTCTTGACTATCAAGCGCCTATTTTCATGACTAGAGCAAGCAATATAAAACACCAGCAAGAATTCCAATTGGTAATCCTCCAACGTGCTCACATTCATTTCTTGTAGCATTTAAGAGAGAGCCATGGTGCACAAGGCAGTGTAGTAAACTTAGAATCAAAATGTGCCCACCTAATTTCACCATCAAATCAAAGTAAGTCATTAATCTACCTAAGCCTCAGTTTCCTCATCCACAAATTGACAGTAGTGATAGACACAATCCCACTGATGATAAATGAAATCAATTTCTGAAATGCTTTATTGTTTAGCAATTTCACAGATACAATCATGAAGAAACCTCTCAGGACCTGGCAATAAAGGAAGGCAAATTTTGAAATACATATTAGACTAACTCCCCAACTTAACTGCTGTTTAAAATCTGTACTTTTTAAATCAGAAGGAAATTTAAGACATTAATTCTAAACTACTTATGCAGGAATAAAAATGTGTGCACTGTTCTGAGCCCTCTATTAGCTTTTGTTTATGAGGAGGTACAAAAGCTACCCCAGCTGAAGGGCTATCTCAGCACAAAGATCAATTTAAAGTTAAGCATGCTTTGGAGAAGCCAGAGGACAGCCTCTCGGCTTTACTTTGCACTCTGCACACACTAAAGAATATGCTAATTATGTTATATGCTCAAGTTATTACAGATACTAGAGAGCCTGCCAATTTGTCAGCAGATCGTTGCCCAGCGAGCAGTTAATCTGTCCTTTGGAGCGCTGCAGAAACTGAGCTGAAAGCTTCCTTCAGAAGGTGTCTTTTGTTTTTGATCACCTGCTCCATAAAACTGTCACTTACACCCCCTCACTCTGTGCAATTACTTCTCACTCTGTGCAATTCTTTGGAACATGCAAACAAAAACATAGGCTGGGATTTTGGCTGTGACTCAAATGACAAGGCAAGAAGGGTCACGGGCTCAGTGAACGAGGGCAGGGACGCTAGAGGAGCAATGGGAATTTCAGGCCTGACTCCTCTGTTCCCTGCTGTGTGACCCAGGCAGGATGTCACCCTCCAAGCTTCTGTGCCAGCATCTGTGAAGTGTGATGGGCCATGCCTGTGGCTAAGATGCCGAAGGAAAGAAGTGGTACCTAGTAGATGCTCAGCAACTGTTAACTACATTTATTAAAATGAAGGAAGCTGTAATAAACTTTGGCAATAGTCAAACCTGCCAAATACTAATTAAATTTTCTGACTTTTTTAAAGAAGAAAGTAAGTAGAACAGCAGTTCTGTTCTTTACACTTGAGGGAAATTGTGGCTCATTTATCCTCAGTTTACTCTCACGTTTCCTTACCCTGTATTTATGTTCTTTGCTCCTCTCCTACTGTACCCTCAGTCCTATCCATTGCTCCTTTTCCCAGGGTCCAAGCTACCACTAATAGCTTGCAAGATTTGGCCTTGATTTTAATTAATCTTATCCAAAACGCCCCCACCATTTGACCCAAGTACCTGCTTGAACCAAAAGGTTCAACTGCACATGTATGTAGACTTTTTCTGACTTCACCTTGCCAGAACATGGCTTGCTTACAGCAACAAAGTCAGTCCACAAGAAAGTCTTGAAATGTCTCTCTAGAAATTCTAATTGTCTTTCCACTGCTACATTTGCTCAGAAAATGCATAAAGGAATTTACCACAGAAAGGGTAGCAAACAAAAAATGTTTTAATAACATTTCTACACATTGCTCAAGGCGTCTAAAGTTACAATTATGAGTTCATGCAGTGTGAACAACTGTTTTTCATTTTGTTACTGGTTTAAGAATTCAAATAGGAATTGATAGAATGAGCACATCTAATGCACAACTTAATAGAGATTTACAGCTTCAGAAACAGTCTACAATTCTTCAACCGTGGAACAAGGAAAATGTTGACCATGTGTTTGTATTTCATTGCTGAGGAAAATTCAGAGATCATTAGTGATTACTCATGTCAAAAGTTTTAAAGCTATACCTCTTTGGGGTATTAACAACTGCATTTTGGAAGTTTCTGCCCAGTGATTTCCATTTGCCTTCCCTGCAGTATGTGGGCTTGGGAAACACCCAGGCTGCCAGGCCATTCTGCCCTTTCACTGGGGCATGAAAGCGTCCTCACCTCTATGGAGCCCCCAAGAATCACTTTCCACGAACTCAACCATGTGAGCAAAGGAACCTAAAGATGTAAGGGCACTGTGAGGGTGAGCCACAACACAAAACAGCTTCTCCTAAGAGCTTATGCTACTGCTCTAAGTAACCTGTGGGAGTTTGTTTGTTTGTTTATTTTAAATATACACTTTTTTTGGCATTTTAGAATTGTAGGTAGTGTCCTGAGCTGTCATAATTTAGACAGTAGTTCAGCCCTTGGGTAAATCTTCCATTTACTACCTGGATCCACATTTAGCATGTGAGGAGGGTCGGCATTCTGAGAAACAGCACTCATTGCCTCACTCTGAAGTTACTGACTGCAGTGGTTTACAGAAAGCCTATGTGTGCTCCCCAAAAGATTTGTGTGTTGTAATTTACTTCCCACTTTAAGGTACCAAGAGGATGCAAACTTAATCAGACTGTGGTATTTAGAGGTGAGACCCTTGGGAAGGGATCAGAATTACATAAGGTCATCAGGGTGGTTTACCATGATTAAATCTCAGTTGCTTCACAAGAGAGAAAAACCAAAACACATACAGACACATGCACATGTTATCTCTTGCAATACGATGCCTGGTACATCCTCGTAACTGCCAGGAAGAAGGGCATCACCACATATGGTCCCTTGTACTAAAAGTATAAGCCAAAATAAACCTCTTTTCTTTTAAAATGGCCTCAGATATTTCATTATCATAGTTTTAAAAAACCTGAACCAATACACTGGCCTCCATACCTGGCTTCTCAATTTCACTTTGAAGTTCCTTAGAGCAAGTTTGTCCCTATCTAGAGATCAGTGAGTAAATGAGTGAGTAAATGGCACTGAGTAAATGGAAGAAGTCTGAAGTTCTGTAACAAACAAATAAGAAACCCCCACAATCTTGGGAAGTTCAGCTCGTCCTCACTTTGTTCCCATAGGGAAGGAAGGACACACAGCTACTGAGTCCCCTCCTAGCAGACATGGGCTGTATAGGTGCCTTGGCATCTTCATAAGGAGATTCACTATCTGCTTAGGCAGTTTATAGCTTCTCATCAAATTTCAGTAGCAAACAATACCAAAGATAGTCTCATAAAGTGAAAGTATTGATTTAAGCCTTTCAATATAAACACAACTAAAGGTCTTCAAGTTTAGTAGATCTACATGTTCTCGGTTAATATTCAAAGTGACAGCAACAAAATAAGCAGAGTCCAGATCCATGATACACTGAAAATAAGAAATCCTTTCTCAAACCTAATTTTTGATGCTCCCAAGAGGCAAATAGATAAGAACAATTAGTAAATTTATCATATCTAAGTATATTTCAATAGAAATACATGCATATAATAATACATGCATACAAGATCCAATTAACTCAGGGAAAGTGAGGAGACAGCTTTTTAACAGTTAACTAGGAAAGAGGCATTAAAGGAAGCAAAGTAGCAACATGCATTGCCAACAAATAATACCCTCCATCAAACATAATCACAGGGGACTGGATGTTTCCTAGGGAACTCTGCCAAGGGTCAGATGGCTGATGGGCTTACTCCAAACAGACATCCCTGGTACCACCTCCTTCACAATGATCATCTTGTTACCTGGAGGACTCCTCCTCCCTAGGGACCCAGCTCAGATCTGTACAGTTCTCATCATTAAACATCTTGGTGCCAAATCTAACTTCTTTAACTTAAGACACTGTTATTTATTCAGCGCTCTGCAATTTAATTTTCACTGTGACAGCTCTTCAAATATTATGGTTAAGGTATGAAGTCTCTAAACTTCATTTCTTTCTTTCTTCATGCATTCAGGGAATTTGTCGGCTCTGCGTTTTGTTCCAGCTGGTCTGTCATACTGCAATACATCCCAGTATTAGAGTATGTGCCCACCATCTACAAGGACTCACCATTCCAACTGACAACCAAACTCCAGAAAGTTGTTTCCAGAGATAACACAGAGTGTGGGACAAGGGCAACACACAGTCAATCCAGAATTCATCCTGTTTCAAAATGGCATGAGTTAAGATAAAGCTTAACTGAGTTGATTTTTAAGTGGAAAAAAAAATTATCTCTGCATTCTCTTTTATTTTAAATGTGCAGAGAAGAAAACAAAATTCTCTCGCCTCTCTTTCATTTTAAATGTGCAAAGAGACTCTCCAATTCTCTGAAAATAACTCCTTGCTGACAGAACAAACAGTATCCTTATCTGTACTATTGCTTTTATTTGAACTAGACAGTGGGATAGTATCCTTTATCTTCTGATTTACATCAGAATGGAATCATTTACTGGAGGCAAAAGATGACCACCTCCTTCTATTTCAAAACTGAACTGACTTCTGAAAGTATCCTCAGACCAGTATGCACACTCCAGTTAGTCAGGCAACATCTACAATCAAAGTAATAAAGGAGAGTACGAACACATGAGAGCATTTCCTGGGCTTTCTCCTTCCATCCCTTTAACCAAAATCTCAAATAATCTGATAAAATATAACTGGATGAAACATATTAGCAAAGAATCTAGGCAAAAACTATGCCCGGTGACTCTGTTCCATGGTAGCTACTACAGAATACTGGTAATGCAATACTTTGCTTAAGATGATAATCAGTGCCCTTGCACACTGAAAGCAATTGAATGTTGGTGCCTCCACAGAATTCATATACTGGAGCCCCAGTGGCAATGCGAGAGTATTTGGAGGTAGAGCTTTCAGGAGGTAATTAGGTCAATGAGGTGACCCAACATGGGGTGCGTATCTAGGTCACCTCAAGAACGAGTTTAATGTACTCATGGTGCATCCCTGTAAACTCAGCTACTCGGCAGGCTGAGGCGGGAAGACAGCAAGTGTGAGCCCAGTAAGCTCCTGCCTCAAACTTACAAAAAAGGCTAGGGATGTCAGTGAGTGGCAGAGTATCCCTGGGTTCAATCCTCAGTACCACAAAGAAGAAAGAAGATAAGAGTGAGAAGTGGGAAGGAGAGGAGGAAAGAAAAGGGGCAGGGGGAGAGACTCGGGTGTAGACACCAGAAAAAGCTGGCAATCTGCAGTGCACAAGGGGCCCTCACCAGCACCTGATCATGCTGGCCCCTGCCCTCTGACTTCCAGTCTCCAGACTGCCAGGAATAAATGTCTATACTTCGTAAGCAGAGCAACGTATGATATTTTCTTATAGCAGTCTGAGCTAAGACAAGTATAATAGGTATTCACCTCCATTTACTAACACAGTTGTTCAAAACAGCAACAGATTATCTGGATCCTCAAAGCTCAGGTCCCCATTTCCTTTAAGTCTTGGTCTAAATGCCGACTTTTCACAAGGCCAAGGCTGACCAATTAACACTGCAATACCCTCTCCACTCACCCTCCCAATTCCTTTCAGCTGCCAGTTTTCTTTATGCAGACACCTTAGCCCCTAGTAGTAAACCATACGGTTTACTGAATTACTCAGTGTGCTAGCAGCCCACTTCCTTTCCTTCCCAGAAACACACATGGGCATAAAACTGACAAGGACGGGATCTCTATTTACTGATTTATCAGAAGCAACCAAGCATCCACAGCACGTAGTAAAACGCAAAAGTCAGCCAATGTTAGTTCATGAATGAACCAGTGGCTGCATTACACAGCACTGACTCAGAGGCCAAGTTCAGCCCCTACTCACTCTGCGACTCTAGGGAAATTATCACCTCCTCTGGTCCTCCGTTTCCTTAATGGTAAAATAGGGCGTGCATGAGTTCCCACTGCATAGGATCATCTTGAGAGTGCATTGAGGCAGTGCATGTTAGGGGCTCAGAATCATGCCCTGGACATAGCAAACATTCAATAAGTGTTAGTTGCCGTTATCATTATTATCTCAAGATAGGTTTCCCGAAGCGGTGATGGGACTTGCCATGATTTACACTCTTTAGCAACTAGGTCTCTTCATCTGACAGCAGCAGTTTGCAATGGCAAAAAGGTTCTGGGTAGAGCAGAGGGCTACCAGGGGTCAAACCCCATCACTATGGCCCTTTGCAGCTCCAGTTCAACAATATCCAGGGCTTTGCAAAGGAGCTGTTAACAGTGTAAGTGCTACTGCGCCTGACCTGCCGAAACAGAGTAAACATAACAGTGAAACCATGGAGTAAGTGACGGTGAGGCTCAGACACCCTGAAAGGCAGGGAAAGCTGCTCCCTTGTTCCTTATGTGAAATTGGTGAGATTTGTTTATTCGGCTTAACTGGAGTCAAAGCTAATGGTTCTAATGGCTTTGAATCACCCACCTCTTCCTCGAGATTTCTACACCCTGGCTATAACTTACACTTTCTGAAAAAAGATTTTTAAAAAATTGGGCTTCCATAAAAGAATTTACCAGAAGATAGTAATCATTTAGACATCCGCTTATGTTTCCAGAAAGCTGATGATCAAGAATGGTACTGTAACTTCTTCTGCTAGGGCAAAATTCAAGGCAGGGCTGCAAATTAGATCATTAATCTGAATATTCACTATGGTTTAGGAAAACAACCCATTTTGCAAAGAGGCCCTCTGGCTGGGGATAGAGCTCAGAGGCACAAGCGCCTGCCTGGCAAGCACAAGGTCCTGAGTTCAACTCCTGATACCCAAAGCAAACAAACAAAAAAGAGGCACTCTGGGTTTGGGTTTACACATACTTTGATCTAGGGAGAAAAGCAGGGATTTAAGGACCCACTGACTAGGAGATGTGAGACTAGGTAAGGAAGACAGAGGAGGGAAAGAAAGAGGGCTAACAACAGGAGGAGGGGTCCTTTACTGACTTCTCGGCAGTTATAGCCTTAACTTCCCTGTTAATTATAACATGTCTCCCTGAGGCTAATCTTCTCCTAAGCGGTCCATTAAAGCATTGTGAGAGTAAAATGAAATCAATGACCACAGAGTCAAGGAAAGGATAATGACTAAGCAGGCCACTAAGGAATTCCTCTCTTCATATTAGAAACCAAAGACCTAAGAGTAGAAGCTGGAATTAAATTCCAGATTCTCAAATTGATGCTCCAGCTATCCTCTTACACAGAAAACGTCCCGGAACTTTAGGGCGCATGTGGTGAATAACTGGGGAGTTTCAGATGGCATCCAAGATTTCCCTTTTGGACACCCTCCCAGGCAGCTCTGAGTTGGAAGCTTCCACCCCATTGAATCTGCTAAGGTAAGGTAAATCTCCAAAATAACTTTTTTTAATGAAAAAAGTATTTTCCAAGAGCAGAGGAATGTAAGATTACCAATACTGACATTTCAAAAGTTCTCCTAATTCAACAGTATCTGTATATTCAAGAAGCTTCTGCAGGATGGTATCAACTGCTCTGAATTAGTAGATTTCTGAGGCATACACAAATACCAATATTTTACAGTTGACTGGTCTCACTGCAGCCTATTAACATGCATTCACTGATCATTTCCCCCTTACCTCTGGAATACTAGGCCAAGCCTAATCTGTACTAGCTCTAGAAAACTGTCTTAGTTTCAGCCTTGTTTGAGAATACAGTACTATGTCTAAGGGTTGCTTTCACTTTCTTTTGAATTTGACACTTTCATAAAGCTTATTTGAGTAGATTTTATCATGCAATAACACACCATCACAATGTTGACCATAACTCCTTATATATAACCTTATTTAGGAGGGGCATAGTATAATGGGGGAGGGGACAGGAGAAAGGTCCTGTTATTGCTGTTTTTCTATCTTTTTTTTCCCTACCCTATGACAGAGGAATCTTGACCTGCTTGATCAGTCCATGAAAACTAAACTTAGTGTATCTCTGGCCAAAACTTATAGTTTCTGCCCAAATTTTCTTATTGGTCTCCTTCAATCAGCTGAGCACAATAGGTTTTTTCCTCTCCCCCTATAAAAAGCCCACAGTGTATCTAAATCTGATCCCAGTAAAATTTGACTTCAGCTGAAGTGAAAATGCAGAGGTAGCATTTACTGTAACAGCTGGAGAACATTAGTTCCCTGTGTCTCCTCTTCTCTCCCAAGGGTTGAAAATTCTGCTGTTCAGACAGGAAGTCGTCATATACCACACACTGCACGAGACGAGAATGCTGGGATACAAGAACAAGTTGCAGAGGGCTTGGGAGTTCTGTGGAGGGGTTTTGTTGAAGAATGCACAGGAGGGACTGTAGGTACTTCTCGGGCTGTTTCAGTGTCAAAACGCAAGCACACCCAGAAGTGACAATTACACGGAACAATTACTGAAAGCTTTTTAGCTCATGTTAGAAAGTTTAATCTTTCAATTCTCCACACATTTTAGAAACATTAACTCGAAGACATTTTGGGGAGTGGCCAAGATTCTCCAACAATCTTTTCTGGCATACTTTCCCATTTGTTATCAAAAAATGACACCTCTAACTTTTAAAAAAAAAAGTCGTCAAAAAATCTCTCACATAACTGCCCATGATAGAGATGAAGATACACACCCACAGACAGAGATACACAGACATGCGTATGTACGCAAGGAATTTAAAACATGGTGATCTGGAAAAGAATGATTTAAACAAAAGGTTCATGTGGATATGGCTGTTTGGGGGTCGGTTTCTGCTGTAATTCCACAAAGCTGCTGAGACATGAACACAGACACAAACAAGGGAAAAGACCCCCACAGTCTGACCACAGCTCCAAGCTCGGAGCAGGAGATAAGAGTTTCCTGAACACCACATTCTGGAGAGCTGTTCTGCATTCCTACCAGTCTGCAGATCTGGCCCCTCCTTTGTAACCGCCCGTCCTCTGGGGCGCGTAGTAAACCCGACCATTCCCTTCCACTCCTCTCCAGGCACTTTCACTCCTCACAAACTCAACTTTTTCACCGCAGAAAGCAAAGCGCCTCTGCCCTGTGCGCCCCAGGGTCACACAGTGAATCAACCGGGTTACAACACTATGGTTTTATGCAAAAAGGGGGAGGAGGGACGAGGGAGAAGCCAACCCACACATCCATCATCCTTTTAGGGGTGGGCGGAGTTTAAAGTTTCCCCAACTTCCAAGTTCCCATTTGACAGGCAATATTTCTGTGCAATTTCCAGCCCCACGTAACAGATGGTCCTTTGCCCGTCTTGCGCCCAGAGAGAGCCCAAACAAAGCTCCCAGCCATTCCACGCCTCACGGGACCTCTAGGTATTTGTTTTCACGAAGCTGTCAGACCGGGGGCAGTCAGCAAAGGATGGAAGTTTAACTTATCCTTCTAGGAGGAGTATTTTTCTTTTTCTCTTTT
>PVLD010030385.1:0-16926 GCA_004027595.1 Dinomys branickii
AGCCGGGCGGTCCGCTGTGAGCATATGTGCTTTCCCACCTCCAGCCATGGCAGTTTGTATACACCCCTGTATGTTATAGTATAGTCTGAGGCAGCTATATCTCTTCCCAAGGCGAGAGTCCAAGGATATAGATAAACCCAGGAGTACAGTTATTATCACAGGGAAGATGACTGATTGAGTGGTAGGGCAACGGAGATGAAGGAGGAGAAAAATTGAATGATCAAATGGGCCATCATCTGTGTAACTGAGTAACAAAGGTGAAGGTAACATTATGTAGGACAGCATCCAGAGCTAATTCCCTTCTATGTTCTCTATAATTCTGTATTTCCTCAATCGTTTTTATATTAACAGAAGTGAAGATAACTTTATATTATACAGCATCCAGTGATGATTCCCTACTATCTTCTCTATAATTTGGTATTTCCTTTAATGTTTTTGTGTTAACTAATGTGAAGATAACTATGTAATACAACATCCAGTGCTAATTCTATACAGGAGAATAGAATTCCCTACTGTATTCTGTATAAGTTTGTATTTTCTGTATTGTTTATGGCTTTTCTGGTTCATATGTCTCCATTCTTTTGTCTTTAAAATAAAATTTAAATAAATGACATTTTAATAGTGTTCTACACAACGATTTTGTAGTGATATATCCCTTAACTCTTATACACCCTGAAGTTGAATTGAGGAAGCTCTGATGTTCCCTAAGTGTTTTGGAAGGGCTCTTTATTATCTAAGTCAGGTTGTCTATTAATGAAGGGTTTAATTCTCATGACCTTAGTTAGTGCTAACCATTAATAATGGGGAGTAACTAATTATGGTCAAGTGAGACACATCCTGCTACTTTGTAAAACCTTTGAGCGATCCCATGACTTATTTGGTCCTGTGATGATGGCAAGACTGTGAACCATCAAACCCTTATATCACTTTCCTACTTTTTCCCTTTCATTCTCCTTCCAGAGTACGCTTTGCTTTGTGTCATATTGTCTTAGGCTTTGTGACAGTTGAGGGACAGGAGATCCAAATGAGAATGTCTTGCATCGTAACACAGCTCTTCACATTTTCCTGTGAGAATACTGTTATGGTTCTGGAGTGGCAAGCAAGTATTAATAAATAGCAGCTCTTGTGTTGAATTCTATATTCTTTTCTTCTGAGTGTAAAATTTATTTTGTTTGAGTGTAAGTTTCTTTAAAAAATTTTTTTGAGGTACTAGTGATCGAACCCAGGACCATATTCACGGCAAGTGTGTGCTCCGTCACTGAGCCACTTCCCTAGCCCTCCAAATTCTTAAATAATCAGAATTATTATTTTTTCCTAAGCATTGTTTTAATTGGGTAGTACTTAGGATTGAATCTGGAAGAATTATTTAACATAACATTTTATGATATACTGGGGCCACGAGTCATTAGTTGTTTGGGAATCCAGGGGGAAATGTGTCCACAGGGAAAATAAAAAAACATTTTTCAAAAAAAAAAACCAAAACACATTTTTCCTCATTTCTCCTGAGGACTCAGAGGGGCTGTAGTTGCTTTGGGGCCTTCAGTGTGTGAGCACCAGCGATCCCTTGTAAATACTGGTGCGCCCTGGGGGAGAGGTGGTGTGATTGGCACAGTGGTCTGGTGTTTGGCAGCAGCGAGGTGTCTGGCAGAAACTGTAGTGCCTGGCAGTAAGCAGTGATGTGCAGTGGATGGTGGTGCCCTGCAGACACTTAGAAGGCCCCAAGGAGTGTCTGTGGGCAGTATGTCCTTAGTGGTGGACACCACCAAAAAGTGGAAGAGGAGAAAAGGAAATGGCACTCGTCAGGTAGCACCTGACAAGACTTTGTAGTCAGATTTATGATCTTTTGAGTAACCCCTGAAATAACGATAGTGAGAGGGATTATCTTCAGTGAGTTCTAGTTATTGTACTTACAGGTGGAAAACGAGTGAGCCAAAGTAATGACAACTAATGTAAATTCATTTCTTATTGAAATATTGGTTTGATTTGGCCTGGAACATCTAGATCATAGAAGCTTTGTGAGGTCATCAAATATTTTCTGCAGGTCAAACAAGCCTTGAAGTTTACAATCCCCTTCTGTTATGAAAGACCCATAAGACTGTAATGTTTAGTAATATAAATCATACACACAAGCTTAAATATCACATGGCTGCTCATATATGAGAAATCCAAAGTATAGATAAATTAAAGAGCAAAATAAAAGACAGACAATAGGGAAGAGGGTGGTAGAGATTTTGCAAATGTGAAGGGACTAAGAAGAGGGGAGCAGAGAAGAGGAAGAAGTTATAGAAAGAATTAATGTGCTATGTATATGTGCCAAGTCCCCATGGTGAATGTAATCATTATGCACTAAAAAATCTAGTAATAAAAATAAAAATTAAAAAATAAAGATCACTAACTATATAGAGCTCAAAAGTATCTAATTCCAACTCCTCACTGGGTAGTTGTGTAACCTGAATTTCTAATTCCTGAGTTGGGGACATAGTAATACCACTGGTATAGTTTTTTTCCATTTTGGGGAGGGGCTAAGATTAGACAGAAAGTTTAGAGCTACATAGAAATACACAGAAAACTTAGAAAAGTCTTTAGTTTCACTCAGTCGTTATATCATTCTCTTATAAATTTATTAATTCATTTGACAAATATTTATTGAGCACCCACTATATGCTAAACCTTCATGTAGTGTGAAGCAAAACCTTCATCAAAGAGAGGGGAGAGGATCGAGAGGCTAGTAGTTTGAAGACAGAAAAGAAGGCATGACCTCATTGCTACAGACAGTGGGACAGTGTTAGGATTCCTGGTTGAAAAATGTGTAGTTTCCTAAAGGGAACTGTGATTTTTCAGGTCTCTATTTTGAAAAATGTCAGGTGAGCCCTTCCCTCAAAGAAATCCTGTAGAGGTCTCTTCTAGAGTACGGGATAAAGGGAAGCTCTAGCTGAGATGTGTGAGAAACTTTGGCCATCTACAAACATGGACCCATCTTTAGCCCTCTGTGCATATCCACCCAGTTCTTTATCAGAATCTGCACATATAAGGAATGCAGTTTGGAAACTCCTGTTAATCAGGTCAGCTCAATAAAGCTTCAGCAATCAAAGCAGAAAAGGAGCTCAAAAGCTAGCATCATGCTTGACATTCATATTTGCTAACAGTTGTATTATAGAAGTTCCAAAAGGCAAAGAAAACATCAGAATCATTGGATTTTAAAGGTTTTGTGGCACTGTGGCTTTTAAAACAACATTACTTTAGTGTATTTTATCATTTATTGCCTTAATAATACTATATAATAAACTGCTCCCCAAATCAGTGGCTTATTTCAATGGCCCCTAATTGTCACGCTCATGTTCTATAGCTTGATGAGGATGTCCCTGAGGAAGGTGTGAATCTGCGGATCATCTGATGCCCCTTCCCTACTGGGTCTCTTGGTGAGGACCAGACTTTCCAGAGTAGATGATGACAGACCAAGGACAAGACCAAAGGCACAAGCACACTTAAGTATCTGCTCCTGGCTTATCTACTAACATTTCATTGGCCCAAGTAAGTTACATTCAGTATTTGTATAAACACCTCCAATTACAGTCACTTTATTGCCATAAGGCAGCTCATCCAACTTTAGAAACCAACATGGACAATAGCCTTCTTCATGTGCAACATGCAGGACCAGAAAACATGGAAGAAGACATCAGGGAGGGTAAAGCCTAAACATGAGTAAATTTGTGAAAAATGACTAACTTAAAAGAAAGGATTCTTTTTTTTAATTTCAAAGAAAATAGTACCAAAAAAAAAAAAAAAGAGAACAATAGCAAAATACAAACAGCACAAAGCAAGGACATTAAAAATGATACAGGGTTTCAAACCAAATGATAGAGATTAACAGTAATTGTTATATTACATGTTGTTATCTTCAACGAGATTTCTCAGATTACCAGATGTACGAAGATTGATCAAATCACTGAAAAGAATAAGAAAATAGTAATTTAAAAGAACATTAGAGACAATACATAGTGTCACTAGGCACGATTGTAGGAATTCACCAATGGTTGTTATACTGCAAATTGTTGTCCTCCCATAAGTTGTTCAGATTACCAGAAACAAGCATGCAAAATTAGTCAAAATAGTAAAAAAAAAAACCCCAAAAATCTTTTAATCATTAATTTTTCCCCTCAGCAAACCATTAGACACCAACAGTACAGTTATGGCACACACACACACACACACACACACACACACACACACACATTGTCCTAGTACTTTCTTTTTCTTCTTTCCCTCATCCCAGTTGTTCCTTCCTTTGAGAAATTTCTTTCCCTTAAAAGAAAGGATTCTTTTCATTGTGTTCAGAGAGAGAAGAACAAAGAAAGGAGAGGCTAACAGAAGACAGAAAGAATTGAAACTGTTGTCTTCAACTTTCACGTCATCATTTTGAAAATTTATTATTGTGGTGAAGCAGGAAAAAAACTTGGAATGTGAAGAAAGCAACAGCATACTTGGCCACTTGCAGTTGTTTGTATCTATGATGACCCAGGGTAGAAAGAGACCATATGGGTGAGATACACATGTGGTTGTTCTGTAGGTAGACAAAGGTTTGCTGACACTTGACTAAGTTTTGACCCTAGTTTACACATCCCACTTCTCCTGTCATGAATTCCTATCAAGGCTAAGGGAATGTAGAGCTAGGGCTTTTTCTTTTTTAAAAGCATTAAACCGTGTCAAAGAATAGAAATATTCTACAGTTCTACTCTAATGAGTCAATTTTAAGTTCTGAGGAAAAGTGATGAGTCTAGAGTTTAAGTTAGAAGATAGTTTATATAATTATGAACTTTGCTTTTAATGTTTAACTTTTAGGAAGTTGGGAACCAAAGCTTCTTTCAGGTTGTTTTACCAATAACACCAAAATCAGCGTCAAATCAGTCAGGGGAAAACTAGTCAGACTGGTAATTTTGCTTCTTGTGAATAACCAACCATGAGAACCACCAGCACCACCACCACTACTAAAGTTTAAAGACTGAATTTTAAACTTTTCAACAAGCTGTGTTGCTATGTAGCTACAACCTTAATGTACAAACCACTTTAAGCAGAGTGAGTTTTAAAAGCTGTAAATTAAAATCACATTTCTTTTGCAAGCCCTTGAAACCTTTGCAAAGCAAATAAATCAGTCAAAGTGTTCCCTACCTGGAATCCCAAATTTCTTCAGGAAACTTAGTGCTCAGAAATAAAGCAGAAACTGAAAATGTGATTTTAGACCGGCTATGTACTGCCTGTCAGGGAGTAGGACACATGTTATTCTGTACTCAGCTTTATGCCTTTTCTCTTAAATCTTTTCTCACCTGGGTTCAAATCCAGCTACCCTACTGGCCCCCTGTAGTGGGCTTGTTGGGCACTCCCTCTCTGTGGTGATCCAGCCTAGAGCCAGACCTCAGTGAGGCTGGTTGGGTGGAGCCAGAGCAGAATGAGGTTTATGGGCTGTAGTGACAATAGGCTGGTTCTTTGGAAAGAGAAAACGTGAAAAGTGGACCATCATTGAGGCCATTTTAAAATAAAAATTAATTAACATCAATTTTGATCAGAAATATTTTGTTCTAAAATTACCCACTATAAAAAGTAGGGCTGTCAAAGCCAGAGCTGAGACATGCTAGGTCCATGCTCAGAAGATTAGGAATGGTTATTATCATACCAAGACAAATAAGCTTTCGATTAACCAAGTAGACCTTGGTCAGTCTTGATATTTAGGGTTGTTCCTTCCTCAGGGCAGCTTGAAGTTTCTTCCAGGATCAGTTCTGTGTGTATCTTTCTATTCTCCTATAGAAATATATGTGAAGATTTGGGGATCATAGCTGCATGGTATCCCGCCCCTCCGCCTGCATCCAGGTCCAACAAGCAGACTCAACCCTGTGGTCAAGGGAGAGGCAGAAGACCTTTACCCTGCCCCAATTTTATGGAGTTTGTGAATTTTTCAAGAGAGCCATTCCTTGAAAGAAGTATATGACCCAGAGCTACCCCTTGTGACTTAGCGAGAACACTGCCTTCCAGAGAGAAGACTGCGAAAAACCGTATTGTCACATGTTTCATCTATCAAGAATGGCTTAAACTGATTGATAGTTGGGAGTCATCAGACGAGATAATGGCTGGCATAACCAATGAAACATTAGGAAAAAGATAGAACTCCAGATTTCCTCTTTGTGCTTTCCAGCTGGATCATCATTTGGGAACAAAATCAGGTAAATGTTTTGAGAGTTTTGTTTTGATGTTGGTAGGGTGAGAGTCAGTGGCAGTCAGTGAAAATAGAGGAGAATGCTAAAAACATCTTGGACTGGGCACCATTGGGTAAAACACAGTGGTCTTCAAATCACAGGGTGGAAATAGAATGATTGCACTCCTCATCCCTCCAACAGGCCCACTTTGGGGGAATATGTGCTTTCTTTTACTGCACTTCTATGTTTTTTGGATCTATGGGGCTCTGATTTCCAGCAGTGAATACTCCTGCAAGCATCAGAGTGGCAGTCATACTAAACACAATGCTATCACTGTGAATGGTCTCTTTGGACTCTAAATGCCAGTAGATCAGGAAAAATGGCAGTCCATGTATTGGCAGGGCTAAGTGACTCCACTCATCTTGAAGAAGTGGGGCTGCTACTGTGTCACAGGGCAAGGAGGGAAATGCTTCACATTTAGAAGATCCTTGGGGATTCTTCTGACTATAAATGTCAGTTCTAACTATAAATGGGAATTTATAGGAACCCATATCCGATAAAACATAGTAAGCAGGGGCTCAGAGACTTTGAGACTCTTCTAGTGCCCACAGAAGGTGAAGAATTCTAGAGGTAGATAAAGATGTTGAATTGACAGCTATCAATTTCAACTCAGGACTGAGCAACTGAGATATACTTCTTCAAGTTAATTTTTTTTTTACATATTTCCCAGGAATATTAACCAGTCAGGATCAGAGAAGCTGTTCCCAGGAGGAATCAGGGAATATGAGGAATCCCAGGTTTCTGGGTAGCTCAAGAAGCAGGCTGCATGAGCTGCTGCTGGTGCCCTGCCCAGAACTACTTCCTTGGGCCAGGTGCTCATCTCTTGGCACTTTACTGGTGGGGTGCTGAGGGCTCAGAGCTTCACTCCCCTCTGGAGACACCCTTCATCAGCTGGAAGTTTGCTTTGTCTTGTAGGAAAATATGTAACCAGTGACCACAATGACTGAACGATACAGTACCAGTGGTTGTTGGTATTTAACCCAGATTCATTGTAAATCACAATTTATATTCTAGAGCTGCCAGTGAGATTAGGGGGAAGGTTGACTTCACCCAAAACCATGTCTTGGCTTAGCTTCCCTCCCTGCTGTGTCCTGCTTTCCTCACCCCTCCCAGATTTCCCCTGAGCTTCTGCATGAATCTTAGTAATCCTTTAGGGAACCCAAACTAAGATCACTGGTCAACAGAAGAGATTTTGTGTGGCAAGCAACCCTTGGCCCTGAGCTCAGATAACACTACAGGCTCCCAAGACAGCCCTTGGGCAGGAGCGGGTGTATCTGCCTGCAGAGCACATAGTTAGCCTTCAGGAAGGCTGATCTCCTCTCAACATTGATGTGTGGCTATGATGCTGGCTTCCCTGAGTAGTTATCCTTTTAAAATTTCAAGCTCAGTAGGGTGGAGAAACAGCCTTGCTTCCTCCAGCTGGTGTGTGGGATAATGTGATGTCTCCCTGTGGATCCCCTACTTTTCAGGTGCCTCAGGCTTCTCCTGTCAGCTTGAAAACAAGAGGGCAGTGGGTGGAAAACACCTGGTGAATACATTGACACACAGAAATAATAGTTTCCATGTTGGTTTTTCATAATTAACTAAGCATCCTGGAGTTGAATTTCATGTATAAAAAGATGGAAGTTGGGGAGAGGAGTTAGGGTTTTAAGAAACTTACTGTCTTCGGACTTTGTTTTCTCTCTTGCTTTCTCTTTCCCTCTCTCCCGCAATCTCTCTCCACTTCCATGATTCTCTTTTCTCTCTTATGTCCTTCTGTCTCCCTCTCCCTCTTTCTCTTCATGAAGCATTCCTTGACCTTTTTTGGATTTTTGTATATCCATACAAACCTCACTTTTCAGCATGTGTGTGAAAAAAATAACACCGCTGATCATGTTGGTGCTTCAATAATTTGAAAATTACATATGCAGATGTGTCTCTGAGCTGGACGGAAAAGAATTAAATCCCCAGAAAAAGAGATTTGGAGAGTAAATGAGACGGAGGTGTCTGGAGCTGCCACGTTAAATCACAGAGGAGGATGTTACACTGGTATCCAGGGAAGCAGCCCTTGACTGCACATCATCAAGTCCTCTAGGAGGGAAGGGGCCCTTGCTATGAAGGCACTGCTTGATTGGGAAAATGGGCCTTGACATTCTCAGTTCCCTTGAAAGTCTTCATATATGCTGAGAGAAAAAGATCTTCATTTTGATGCCTGTGTCATGTTTAGCATTTTGAAACTTCATAACTCATATTTGTGGATGGGAGTATATACCTCTTTTATTGTGATTTATAGGAAATGATGGTCCAGTAAAAATTGGAGTTAGAAGCAGCCAACAGCTCCCTTTAAGGATGTTATGGTTTAGATCTAAAATGGCCCCCAAAGACTCATGTGCTTGGAAGATGATTGGCTCATGAGGCCATTAGTGGCATCACTGATGAATTCAGTAGCTGAAAGTACTGTTGGGAGGTGGGGGCCAGGTGGAGTTGGGTCACTGCTGGTGTAACCTGGGAGCATGTGTTTTTGTCCCTAACTCCTCTGTTTTCTCTGTGATTCCTGGTTGCCATGGGGCAAGTAGTTATTTTCTTCAATGCCTTCCCACCATGATGTTTCTTCCTTGGCGCCAGTTGACCAAGGACTGAATCTCCTGAACTATGAGCCAAGTTAAACCTCTGCTCCTTTAAGTTGTAGGTGTTAGACATTTTGTCTCAATAATAAGAAAGCTGACTAATACAAAGACATACTGCCTTCATGATTCTATCCTTAGCTAGGCTGTACTGAGAGGAATAAGGATTTCAGTTTTTACTTGATGTAACAATGTTGGTAGTAGGAATCATTGGTTATATTTTCTCATTTGATTGTTTGCTCAGTGCCACAGGCCCTAAAATATTATAAACCATTCTTATAGATGCCACTGTGGCCTTTGGGACCCTCAGATCTCTGTTAAGGTCATTCAGGAATTGGGCTTCTTTACCTGAGGAAGTTAAGTAGACATCTATGATTATATAAATAATCCATGCTGGCTGGTTTTTCCAGAGTGAGCTGTTATGAGTAACATCATAATGTAGGGCACTGTAACCCTTACTCATGTTTCGACCCATGATACTCTGACATGGGAGGTCTTATTGTAGAGTTTTGTTTTGGGACTAGTGTGGACTGTAGGTATCTACAGGCTATTCCGGGGTGCTTCTAGGCAGAAAATGCACATGTTTCAAGCACTTGGTCATGTGAAGTGTGCCTATTTCCAACTCAACAATAGGGTACTAAAATGTGCTATACATAGACTGGTATTTCTTACTCAAAAAGCAAAATAGAATTACCCATAATGATTAACGTAATGGCTCAGTAATTTAAATTCCTGAAAACAATGAAGTTTTATGTGCTTAAGAATTATAGGACAGAACCCAGCCCAACCCAATCCAGTCAGGAGGCCAAACGGCCCACAAAGACCCCAGTGGGAGTACGCAGGCTAGCTCAGCCCATCCCAGCCCAGGTGGGGCACCAATTACTCAGCAAGGCACCCACTGGGACAGGCACAGTGGGCAGGCAGGGCCAGTGGAGTGAAAAAGTCACAAGCAGCAGTGAGAATAAGAGCGAGCAGTTGGTAAGTTAGGAGAACCAGCATTGTGTTTTGACACATAGAAACACAAAATAGAAGCTGAGAGGTAGGGCCTCCATTTTTTTCTTTTAATAAAAGGGCTCGGGAAGAACTACAGCAACATAAGGCCAGTCCAAACCCTTACATCCAGAGGCCAAGATCAGCCCCAAACCTAGCATAAATCCCACTGCAAACTTGGCTGGAACACACAGCACTTTTCTGGGATCAGAGTTGGACTTACCACAGAACTGTAGACACCAGAGGAATTTATTACTTTTGCTTTTTTAATTTATCTGATTGGTTTTCCTTTTTGTGTCCAATTGATTTTTTTTTTATTTTTGGTTGGTGTTGTTGATTGTTTTGTTTAGGTTTTTGTGGCTATTTTTTGTTGTTTTCTCTTTCCTCTCACTTTATTTTCTTTTCTCTTTCATGAATTAAATTTCTTACCTTTCTTTTTGTTTTCTTCTGCTTGTCATCTATCTCTCTTTTGTCAACTGTCTCACTTGATTTTATGATAATTTCATGTGAGAAAACATTGTCTCTTCTCTTTATGGTTCACTTCAGTACTCCTTTGCTTCCACTTCCATTCTTTCCCTCTTGTGTCCTAAAGTTTTCTAAAACTTGGGTGCTCATCCTTTGCCCTTCAGCCTTTCTCCTCCTACATTTGACCTCATTCATTGCTCTAACTTGCCCCCATCTCTCTTAACCTCATTCATCTGGCCCCTCTCCCTCAACAGGGGAAAGAAACACTCCATTAAGGGGAAAAAATAATTTCATATGAGTTTATTGTATATGTTGGATTTTGTTATATAATTGTGGAACTTGTTCTTACAGTTAAAGGTATCAAGTTAATCATTACTACAGGTTGTCAGTAGCCATGCTGTGCTTGAGACTATTGTTATTGTTAACTGTACTACTTTAGCTAGGATGTCATACCTGCTACAATCAGTTTTTTTTCTTCTGCATGACAAAACTGTGATTGTGTGGGGTCACAACCTTCACTCTAGTCTGGGCCCAAAGGACTGGGTCCTTAGCCAAACAGATAGCAACTTCTCATCCTTCACACATTGGGAAGTTAGATTCTTGGGATATACACAAAGACCAAGAGCCAAGTACATATAAAAGACAATTTCTGGCAAACAGAAATTTCCTAGGGAAGCCCCATGACTAAGGATAAAGCTATCTACCATAAGAAATCTACAAGCATCAACACAGACAACAAAATAGCTTAAAAAATAGAAAGTGACAAAATGCAGAAGCAAAATGCAACCCAAAGCCCAAACCCAACAAGGATAAGTCCAGAGCACAGTGAGATAGATGAAATCAGAAGCCAACCACTGGAACTTTCTGAAATGATAGCAACAGAAGTGAAAAAACAAATGGAAGAGGCCATAGGAAAAAAATCTCTAAGGTGCAAAAGGAAATGAAGATTAAAATGAAAGACATTAAGGCAGACACAGATTAAAAAATAGAGGAGCTCAGTAAAATCATGGAAAGCATCAATGCACAAAATAGGGAAGAAATAGTGTCCATGAGACAGACAAAGACAAAAACCTAGGAGATTAAAAGCTCCATTGAAAGTATATGTAACATAATGAATGAAGGTGAGGATAGAATATCAAATCTAAAAGACAGGATTGCAACTAGCAACTATGAAAAGAAAGATATCTTAAAAATAGCAAGAGACCATGAAAAATCAATCCAGCAGCTTCAAGATGAAATGAGCAGCATAAGTTTCATTAGAGTCAGTAGGAAAGCTAGAGACAACCCAAAAGCCATAAAAAAACCTCTTCACAGAAATAATGCCAGAAAACTTGGATAAAGGCTTTGATATACAAATAAACTAAGCATATAGGACTCAAAAAAAAAAAAACTACACCAAGGCACAAAATAATCAAGATTCCAGAAATTCAGCACAAGAACAGAATATTAAAAACAGCTAAAAAAGGGAAACAAATCACCTATAAAGGAAATCCCATGAAAATCACAGCAGACTTCCCAACACAAACCATCAAATCAAGGAGAGCATAGAGTGAGGTATTTCAAGCCATAAAACAGAACAACCTCTAACTCAAATTGGTGTACTCTGCAAAACTATATTTCAAAACTGATGGAGAAATAAGATACTTCCATGACGAATAACAACTGAAGAATTCATGACCACCAAACCAACTCTTCAAAGTGCTGTGAAGGATATATTAGAGAGAGAAAACAAGGACCACAAGCACAAGGACCCCAACAAAAAGAAGCTACCAGGAAAGGCAGGCAATTAAAAAGAGGAGAAAGATAGGTAAGAACAACAGGAAAATAACATGAAAATGATAAGCCATATATATTAGTTACAACTATCAACTTAAATGGCCTCAGCTCAGCAATCAAAAGAAACAGACTGGCAGAATGGATAAAAACAAGATCCAACAATATTCTGCATTCAGGAAACCCATTTAACTCCAAAAGAAATTCGTAGACTGAAAGTCAAAGAATGGAAAACAGCACTCCACCCTTTCAAAAAAGCAGGGGTAGCTATTCTATTTGCAGACAATATAAACTTCAAGCCAAGACTCACCAAAAGAGACAAATGAGGTCACAACATACTTGCTAAGGGAAAACTCCAAGAAGAAAAGATAAAAATCATAAATATACATGCACCAAATATCATACTGCACCAAACTATATAAAACAAATATTAATAGACATGAAAAATCAGATAAGCACTAACACAGTTGAATCAGAGGATCTTAATACCACACTCTCACAAATAGATAGATCAGGTAGACAAAAAATCAACACACAAATATCAGAATTAAAACAATCTGTGAACAAATGGACTTAGTAGATGTCTACAGAGTGTTCTACTCCACAACATCAGAATACACGTTCTTCTCAGCTGTACATGGGACTTTCTCCAAAATAAACCATACAGTAACCCATAAAACATGTTTAAATAAGTGCAGAGGAATTGAAATTATCCCATGCATATTAACTGACTATAGTGCAATGAAACTGAAAATCAATGGCAAGAGAAGCCATAAAAGCTACATGAACACGTGGAAATTAAAATCCTCCTGAATAATCAATGGGTCATAAAGGAAATTAAAGAAGAAATTGCATAGTATCTACAATAATGATATTGTTGATACAAAATATCAGAACATACAGGATGCAATGAAAATAGTCTTATAAGGGAAACTGAAGCAACAAATTCTTGCATCAGGAAAACAGGACAAACCAAATAAACAATCTAATTTTGAACCTCACACTTCCAGAAAAAGAAGAAAAAATCCAACTAAAAGCTCATATGAAGAAGGAATTATAAAGATAAGAGCAGAAATTAATGCAACTGAGACTGAGAAAACAATACACAGAATCAATGAATCAAAGAGTTGGTTCTTTGAAAGATTAAATAAAATTGATAAACCCCAAGCTAACTTCATCAAAAGAGGAAACAAAAGATTCAAATTGGTAATGAAAAGGGGGAAACCAAAACGGACCCTGCAGAAATCCAAAAGATCATCAATACCTACTTTGAGAACCTGTATCTCAATAAGAGGGAAAACACAAAAGAAATACATTCCTAGAGACTTGTGAGCTGCCAAAATTGAATTAAGAATCTATAAAAATTATAAATAACACAATATCAGTCAATGAAATTAAAAATGTAATTAAAAACTTACCAATAAAGCAAAGCTCAGATCTAATGGATTCATTGTTGAGTTCTACAAGAAATTGAGAGAAAAAATAATGCCGTTAATGCTGAAACTCTCTAATTAAATTGAAAGGGAAGCAATAACCTCCAAAATTATCCTGGAAGGAAGTATTATCCTGATACCCAAACTAGAGGAAAATGCAAGAAAAAAAGAAAACTATAGGCCAGTCTCTTTAATGAATGTAGATGAAAAAATCTTCAATAAGCTACTGGCAGATAGCAAATTATCAAGAAGATTATATACCATGACTATGTGGGATTCATCCTAGGGATGCAGGAATGGTTCAACATATGCAAATCAATAAATGTAATACATCATTTTAATAGCACCAAAGACAAAAAGCACATGATCATCTCAATAGATGCAGAAAAAGCATTTGACAAAGTCCAACATTCATTCATGATAAAAATTCTAGACTAAAACTAGACCCATATCTATCAGCATACATGAAAGTCAAAGTGCACCAAAGATCTAAATATTAAAACAGAAACACTAAGTCTATTGGAAGAGAAATAGAAATCTCGTACACATAACTATGGGCAGAAACTTTAAAAGAATACCTAGATTGCATGAAAAAATACTGCATAGAATGAACAAGTGGAAATTGGAATAGATAGTCTTTATCTCAATCTGATGAAAGCCATCCATGACAAACCAGCAACTAATGTCATACTAAATCATCAAAAACTGAAAGTTTTCATTCTAAAATCAGGAACAAGACAAGCTGTTCCATCTCTTTTTTCAGAGTACAGTAGTTTTCAATGTACAGAACTTTTACTTTCTTTGTTGGATTGATTCTTATATATTTCAGTTTTTTTGGATGCTACTGTGAAGGGTGTGGTTTCTCTAATTTCTCCCTCAGTGAGTTTATTGTTTGTGTGCAGGAAGGCTATTGATTTTTGAGTGTTGACTTTGTAGCCAGGTACAGCACTGGATTTAGTTATTAAATCTACTAGTCTTTTATTGGAGTTTTCTTGTCCTCTATTTAAATACCATGTCATCTGAAACTAATGATAATTTAACTCCTTCCTTTCCTATCTTTATTCCTTTTATTTCTTTCTCTTGTCTAATTAGCTAATATTTCCAGAACTATGTTAATAGGAGTGATGATAGAGGTCATCGGTATCAGAAAATGGAAAGACATCCTTCACTCATGGATAGGAAGAACCAATATAGTGAAATGACCATAATACCAAAATTGTTATACAGATTTAATGCAACCTCAATAAAAATACCATTAGCATACCTCACAGAACTAGAAAAACCATTCCTAAAATTCATTTGGAATGAGAAGTGCTCTAGAATAGCAAAACTAATTCTTGGCAACAAAGACAAAACAGGGGTCATTAGAATTCCTAATTTGAAATTATACTACAAAGCTACTGTGATAAAAATAGCATAATACTTACCAAAAAAAGCATCCTCCACATCAATGGAATAGATTAGAAGATTCAGACATAACTCCAAACACACCCAGCCAAACACTTTCACTGGAAGAAAGATAGCTTCTTTAATAAATGGTGCTGTAAAACTGTCTGTCCACATTCTGAAGACTAAAACTAGACCCACATCTATCAGCATACATTAAAGTCAAAGTGCACCAAAGATCTAAATATTAAAACAGAAATACTATATCTACTGGAAGAGAAATAGAAATCTTATACACATAAGTGTAGGCAAAGACTTCAAAAGAATACCTAGATTGCATGAAAAAATACTGCAAAGAATGAACAAGTGGTGAACTTCTGGGAAGATGGCGACCAGGTGAGCAGCAAAGGAGCGATCCTCCTTGATAAACACCACCAGCTCAAGACAGACTTGGCGAGCGTGAATGCCGGGACCTCGGCTGGGAAGTTCAAACTGAACGTGTTTCTCTGAGCTGCCGGGGGAGACGCGGTAGGGCAGCCCAAACTGCCGTGGTGAGACGCGGGAAAGCCCCAAACGCTGGTCACCAGAGACGCTCCGCGCGGGGAGGTGGCTTGGCTGGGTCAGAGCACTCTGGGGGCACAGCCAGCTCGATCCCTCCCACCTCCCGCACCGGCACAGCTTTCCAGCGACTCCCCTCAGAGATTGGCATTTTAGCAGCGGCAATGCCCGGCAGTCTCAGATCTCGCACGCATCGGACAGGCTACGCAGCCTAGGCCCTCAGCGGCCTGCAGTCCCTGGCCGAGGCAGCGCGAGGAGCACAGAGGAGTGGAGCATCCCGCTCCCTCCCCCAGATCCAGATAGCGCGAGGAAACAGAAGTGGCGGGGAGCTGCGGATCGCCAGCGTGGCACAAAAAACTGGCACTTTGGAACCTTCCTGCCTGCAGGGACTCTGAAAACTGGTGAGCTATCTGTGCTCGCGACCGGATCACCGAGTGGGGGAGGAGATCCGTCCCTATACCTGCAGGGAACCCTGGGAGGGCGGGGGAGCGGCCTTACACACCCCACCCAGGTCTCTCGGTAGGGAGTAGCAAACCAGCATCTAAACAGCCTTTTAAGCAGAACTCTCAGCAGAAAGCTGAAGGGACATTCTCCAAAAGAGAAGGAGTCATTGGAGCAGCCTCTGCAGCAGACCTTTGCCTGCTGAACTGCCTGGGGAATTTATAGCTCCACATTTTGAATCTGATACCCAAAAAATGGGAAGACAGTAGAACAAAACGCAGTCTCAGAACTCAACCCCACCCAGGACAAGTTTTGAATGCAAGGATACAGGGGAACCAGGAAGCCAGATACCTGCAAGTTATGAAACGATTGCATCCGAAATGAAACAACTCCAACAGCCCATAAAAGAGCTTAAAGCAGAAATAAGCCACATACCTGCAATGATCTCTCAGACAAAAAACGAGCGGAAAATAATGATGGAAGAAATGTTCCATACACATAGAGAAGAAATAGACAAAAGACTAGAAGAAAATAGGAAACAAATGGAAATGTTACAAGAGCAATTTAGGAATGAATTACCAAGAATGAAACAGGTCCAAAGAGAATGCCAGGATGTGAAAACTTACACTGAAAGCATGCAAAACTGCTTAAATGAAACTGAAGATAGAATTTCAGAACTTGAAGACAGCATGGCAGCTTATGAACGTGAAACGAAGGATCTCATGATATCATCAAAGACACAAGAAAAGTCAATCCAACAGCTCCAAGATCAGGCAAAATGTAACAATATTCGAGTTATAGGAGTGTGTGAAACAGCAAAAGACGTCACAAACGATATAAAAAGAATATTTGCTGAAATAATAGCAGAAAATTTCCCAAACAAGTTAAAAGATACTGAAGTTCAGTTAATCGAGGCATATAGAACCCCAATGATCCATAACCCAAAGAAAAACACACACAGGCATATAATAGTCAAGATCCCAGATATCCAGCAAAAGAACACAATATTAAAAGCTGCTAGAGAAATGAAAC
>PVLD010030386.1:0-16906 GCA_004027595.1 Dinomys branickii
CGGTGTGAGGGCTTGCTGTTAGTCTCCTTGGAATCAGCCCCTCCCACCGTGTTACCAAGATGGCGCCTATATCCTGTTTTCTGGTTCTTGTTGCTGACTCTGTGTATACCATATATAGAGAGGTACCTGCTTACTCCGCCTTAAAACCAATCCTGGAGGCCCACGTAGCGTAGTATGATTTGCTAACCATTCTTATATAGGTCGCTGTGACAGTAAGCAGCAGCGGCAGCAGCCTGGAAGGAGCCACGCAGAGTGGACTCCTGTGGGGTTTGTGCTGTGTCCAATAAAGAAACACGTTACAGAACCCGATTGTCTGCGTGCTGCCTTCTGCGGGTCGGGAGCGGCGCCGGACAGAAGACAGTCAATGAATAAAATTAGCAAATAAGATACATGGTGCCCTGGCAGATGATAAATGCTACGGAGAAAATAAAACAAGAAAGTGGCATAGCGGAAGCTGAGAACAGAAATCGGTATTTTGTGTGAGTATTCAGGGAGAAACTCACTGCACAGATGATATTTAAATTAAAGCTTGAAGGTGAGGGAGAAAGTCATGTGGATGTGTGAGAGAAGAGAATTCCAAGCCAGTGGAAAAGCTAGTGCAAAATACCTGAGGTTGGGAAATGCCTGGCATGGCAGGTATGTCAGGAGCAGAGTGAGCCAGAGTAGAAGTTTCCATACGAGAAATCATAAGCAGCTTTGGGGCTGGAGAAATAGCTCAGTGGAATAAATGCGTACTTCGCAAGCTCAATAGTCCTGAGTTCTAATCCCCGTCCCCGAAAAAGAAATCATAAGCAGCTAAATCTTATAAAATGTTGAAGAGCTTTGGCTTTCACTCTGGCTGTGACACAGAATCACCAAAGAGCTCTGAACGGGAGTGCTCTAATTTAAATTTCTAGCAAGGTTTCTCTTGCTGCTGTAAAGACATAGTGAAAATGTAAGTGTGGAAATAGGGAACTCAGTTACAGGTCTTGTAATAATCTGAGAGGGGACAGAGGCTCGAAATAAGTGTGAGAGAAAAAATGGGAGAGTAGCTGGAGGGATGAGTGAGCAGGAGAGGGGGACTTTTGTTGGCGTGCACATACATGCACGCAAGTTTATTTTGTTCTAGCAAGAGGAATGGGGAGAATGTCTGCATATTTTTATGCTTAAGTGAATGGGAAAGGATGGCACGTGCATGGCTCTGGTTCATACAAGAGCTGAGGCAAGTCATCTTCTAGCACTCAGGAAGGCATCCAACTGGAGTGAGAATGTTGGGGGAAGTGTTGCAGTTGGGGAAAAGGAAAGTAAAACAGAGCTGTTTAGGAAAAGCAAATGAGGGAAAAGATCAGCAAGCGGCCCTGAGGGCCCATTAATATTAATGTTGATGAACATAAAGTGAGACCTCCGAGCAAGAATGTGGGTTTCCTTTTTTTTCTTGGTGATGCAAAGTAGGAGGAAAGATCGATCTCAGCAGAGAAAAAAACAAGTATTCACAGCCAGAAGGCGGCAAAGGGGTTGAGGGTACCTACAAGGAAATAACTGTAATGACTGATGGTGGAATTTAAACTGCAAGAGGAAGGGTCAAAAGAGCATGAGCGATTGAGGTATTTTTAGGTGCTCAATCTAGACGCAGAGAAGAGAGATATAAACAGCAAGAGTAAAAGTTTAATGCGGGCCCGGGCACGCAGGGAGTCAGCACCCAGACAGCTGGGCCGGCTCTCTGAAGACAAAGGACAGGGTTAGAGCTTCTATGCACTCCAGGGGGAGGGGGCACAGAGGAGCTGATGTAGGCGGCTCAGCATAACGTGCTGGAGGACTGGATTATTTTTGGTGGGCGCAGGCTTTGGCAAAGGGAGCTGGGAAGAAGAAACTACATGGGTTTCTGGGAAGAAGGAGCTAGGTAGCATTACAACTCAGCCTTGGACAGTCACCCTGAGGACTGAGCAGACCTCAGGTGGGAAACCTATCAATGAGGAGGAATGAGAGATAGTAGACAGTCATACCGATTCGTGGATTGTCCATCGTGGGGCTCAATGGAGTGTTCAAGCGGTGGCATTTCAAGATGAAGCTGCAAGTTAGGACAGGATGAAGAGGGCTAAATGCTGGAAACTGAGGTCACAGAAAGGTGACAGAAGCTCTACAAATGACCATGCAAGTACGTGGCTGTGATAGGATGAAGAGGACAAACTGAAGTAATTCAAGACCATGTTGGTAGAAATTATTGATATGACTATTAAAATCATTAATGACTAAGACAGCAATATTACTGTAAAGACTGGCAAGGATCAGGACCAAGAGAGTAATTGAGGAAAAGAAGACAGTGGGGGAGGAGAGAGCAGAGAGCAACGGAAGGAAATACGGGCTGTGACTGTTTGAAAAGACAGTCAAATCTTAGGGAGGGTGAAAGGTCTCACAGCAGCAAGAAAAGAGGGACACAGCTACACATCTTCCCTGTACGGTGTAGGGGGTGGAGGACATTAAAACAGCCTCCAAAAGAAGGAAAACAATGTTCTGTGTGCATAGAAATGTCACAAGAATATGATTCTATAGTTATACATAACTAAATTTGAAAGAAAGCAAGGAAAAGGCTCCAAGAAGGCTCTTCCAACAACGTTGCAAAAGGCTCTTCCAACAAGAAGAGAAGGAATAAGTACATAGGTTATTTATACAGTAGGTTACTGTACAGCATTCAAAATCAATGACCTCATGTGTTCATGTCTTAACATGGACTAAACTTGTAAAACTAATCTGAGTGAAAAAGGCAGGTGGCAGAAAAATGCTCCCAGCATGATGACTTCTATAGTGTTTCAAATCCTCTCTACGGATCTATTACTCATACGTAGCATAGAAAATCAGGTATATGGTATCAGTTACTTCTTCATTGCTAGGATAAAATACCAGGTACCTGCAATTTAAAGGAGGAGAGGTATATTTAGGCTCATGGTTTCAGCAGGTTGAAACCATGGCCAGAAGGCTCCAAGGCAAATACAGGATAGTGGAAAGATGTGCTGAAGAAAAGCTGCTCAGTCTATGGCATCCAAGAAGCAGGATGTGCAGGCTGAGACAGAAAAAGACAGAGAGCCAGAGAGATAGGTGAACACCTTCCAAAGGCACAGTCCCAGGGACCCAACTTCTCCGACCAGGGCCCACTTCCTAATAGTACATTCAGCTGTAATTCATGAATGGATTAATCCACGGATGACTACAACATGCCGTCATCTAATTACCACCCAAAAACTCCACCTCTGAACATGAGACTGTAATGGGCAGTGACTTTTAGCACATTTTAAGAGAGACAAGCCTCAGAATGTGTCTTGAGAAACATCCTGGAAGGATTGTAAAGAGTTAACTTTGCAGTTCTGACTTTGTCCTGGAATTCTTGTCCTTGCCTGAATTGTTAAAGTATATATATCATTATGGCCAGAGCCTGACCTGGTCACATGGTGCAAGGTAAACAACTATGGCCAGGCCTAGACATTCCAATCTATTACCATGGAAACCAAAAATGTATATAAGGTGAAAACAAAGGCAGTTAAGTGCCACATTCTCTGGTCTGGAATGGGGGGCAATGACCGGTCCAAATTGATCCTAAATTAAAGTTAACTAAAACTCCATTGTTCTGAATGAGTTCTTGGATCCCCTGCGGAGTTTGACCCGATTTCTGATTTTTGCCGAAACAGTTTGGGGGCTTGCCGGGATACTCCGAGGTGAATTCCTCTTTTGAGGGGGCCCTGGCCTCTGGACCCCTGGCCCTCTCCTGTATGGCTTGGCGCCCCAGCTGAATTCAGCTCTCACCATCCGGAGAGGGCTAAGGCCTGGAGGCTGCGGCTACAAAGAAGGACAAGTGGAATTTCAACCCTCCGACTGGGTAAGATTCTAATTGGCTTATCTTTCTCGAGACTGGGTTCGGGTTGGAGACTGGGTTTGGGACGGGAAGGGACCTAGGTATTTTGCTGGCTTGTGGCTCTCAGACGTGAGATGCGGTCTCAAGCAGCAGGACTCACATCCTCCGGAGCCGGGAGGACAAGTGAGAAAAGCCGCTGGGGTAAGCGGGCTTTTTACCCTCTAAAGGAGGGATTGTGTCTCTCTGGTGTGTGCCGAGAGAAAATCCGGCTTTGTGTTCCAAACCAGTCTCTAAACTGACAAAACAAATCGCAGGGGCTAAATTTCTTCTCCCGGGATTTTGTTGATTGTCTTGTCCGTCTGTCTGTCCGTCTGTTTAAAATGCTTGTTCTGTGTTAACCGGGCTGCGCTTGCGTCATTCAGTGCGCTCACGTCGTTGAGCGCGCTCGCATCCAAAGTGCGCCTGCTTTCTGAGATCACAATAAAATGGGTTACATGAGTTGGGGGGAGCTCTGATCTTACTCCTGCCTTTCCTACCTCTGGCAGCTGTTTACTTAAAAGCTTAACAGGTCCTGACCCTACAGGGCTGCTCCACAGTGCTGTAATTGCTGCTGTTGTGTGAAGCTGTATCTGCCGTGGAGACAGAGGCGGAGCCTGTAACAGTTCCAGATAAAGGAGCAGGCTGAGCTGCCGCCGCCCCCCCTTAAAACAAACTCCATTCATCGGTTTGCTAAAAGTAATATTTGAGTTTCACCTCCCCATCTGGGGTGATTTGTCAGCAGATGTTAACTTTGTTTACTTCGGAAGAGGGAAAAGCTTTTTAAGGGTGGCTGAGAAACAAATGAGATTAAACATGGGAAAAATCATCAGGCTTTTGAAAGGGCTTCTTTCTGCAGCTGGTCATCCCATTGACCTACGTAAGGGGACAAGGGTGTCACAAGCTGCAGAAATTAAAAAATATATATATTACAGGGATAAACAACCAAAATAAATTAACAAATTGCTAATAATGAGTTTTTGTTTATATGCCTGTTAAATTCCAAAGTACAGGATGAGAGCTGCCTGCAGCTTGCAGAGTCACTCCTGTCTGGGGTGAAAAACCCACCCCAATTCTCTGTAAGAAAACAGTTGATCTTGTAATAGGAAAAGCTGATATAAAGTTAAAAGGGATAGCTATTGTGCCTAATGTGAGTTATGGTAATTGTCAAGATAAGATGTAAGTTTTTTGCATGTGCCATGGATCTCTGAGTCTTTGAACAAAGAAAATGTGTAACACAGTTGATTTTGTTACCTATAGCTAAATCTTCCTTTGTTAAATATAAAGACCTCATGAGAAGACAAGATCTTCAGAAGAAGACTACACAAAGAAATTTATTTTACACAAGAAATAAGTAAAACGGGTCTATATGTTGTATAAAAATAAATAATGTTTTGAAGGCCTAATTGATACTGGGGTAAATATGTCTGTACTTGCATTAGAACTTTGTTATTCCAAAAAAAAATTTTTTTTAAATCACGTAATGGAGGTTATTACAAGACTTAAGAGATGTTAATGCTTGCTCATTTCCTGTAGGGGCACTGCAACTGGGATTGCTAACCAACTACAGCTCCTAATGACTGGTTTAAATCGTTATAATTTCTTTAGATATATCTTTGCTATGTGAAGTCTTAAAAAAGGATTCCACAAGTGCTATTAAAAAGAGGAAAAAGTCTACATAAGTGATATTAACCTAAAATATAGTAAGTCTTAAGAGAGAAAATACAGAAACACTTGAAAGGTCTGAGTATGTGATAATGTATGTAAAGGTGGTGCCTAAGCTGGAAGCTACAGGAAGGACATAAAAGTTGGTGGTATTTTTTAAGATGGAATAAAATACTAAAATATATTAATTACAGGAAAAAGTTATTTTTACAAGTTATTTTTATGAGACCTCTGACTTATAATTCAATGTGGCTAAAATATATTTGAGTGCATGCTGAATTTATAAACAAACTGTTTTATGTATGTGTTTGTGTTTGTCTCTGTCCAATCTGTAAACAGCTGTTTTATTTGAGCTCAACAAATTTTCTTCTTTCATATGTTTTGATTTTTGAGACAAGTGTCTGCAATCCAATTTGGTTTATAAATTAAAGAGTTACTTCTACCAAGTTGTTGGCTAATCAAAACCATGTTAAAATTGGTTTTATAAATGTCATATGTGTCTAACTATGAATGGATGTTCATAGGACATACAAAGGTGGGTTAAGGTAATTAAATGAAAACCCCTTAGGGTGGAGAGAGATTATGATACAGGACTCCAATTGATAACCAGTTTTTGTTCATTAATAAGGAGCCTCAATAATCTCCATAGCCTTATGGGAGACACCTTAATAAATATTATGTAAAATATATTATTGGGATGTTTACATTGGTTATTGTTAAAAGGTGAAATTTTCAAAAATAAGACAATAAGGTTTGTTTTCTGATTAAAAGATGCTATTGGTACCAAACTAAATTTAAAAAAATAATAATAGCAATTTGTTATTGCTAATTTCATGGTATATTAAGCATATTCATGCCTACAAAAGGCACAATATTCTAAGATGTAAAACCAGAATTGTTTATATAACGTTAGACATCTGCCTTTCTCTTGAGTTCCAGATATTTGTAATAAGGAGTTCATGTCAGGCCAACATGAGGTCATTACTTAAATGGTAATTTTTTTTAACAAAAACATATGTAATGTAAACAGCCCAGACAATGTTATAAATTTCTTAAAAGATATCCTGTTTTAAAAAGGTTGGATAAAACTTTGTATGTATTACGTGGAAATGATAACTAAAAGGGCTGTTTTATTGGGCTGTAAAAATGTTATCATGCTTGTTATATAACAATGCTATGTATGATTTTTTGACTTCCAGTTTTCTTTGTAAACCTATATAACTGTTGTTCTGTTAACATTCCACAGGGATTCAACTACTAGAACATCCATGATTGGAAAAAAAATAATAACAGTTCTGACTGTACTTTATATTTCAAAGTACTTATAGTGTAATGTCATTAATCTTCTCTGCTGGATGTCTAACAACTGAGATTTGGAGACCAAAAATTAAAAAGACAAATTGGGCTTAAAGGACACCAATATTTTGGCCAAGCCCCCTGAGGTCAAAATAACACCCAGGATATAAGGGAACCTGTGCTGCAACATCATAACTCGGTTGAGTTCCTGACCTTCTGATCAAGGAGATTATGGGACCACAGAGGAAAATGATTGTATGGTGTATAGTGTGCCTAAGGAGAGTCACCAGGATAAAAGGTCTCCCACGCTTTCATAGAAAGCAACTTGGTCGAGCAAAGGCCGTGACTCATCCTGATGGCTGACACTGACAGAAGTACTGAGCAGTACTATACATGGTTCCAAGGTAAATCCTGAGGAGAGTTAACTGACCTTGATAGGTAACAAGACATTAATTTTAATCAGTACATGTCTCACTTTAACTTGGTCTTAAACAACCAACAGAAAAGTATGACTATAAAATATTAATAGGTAGAAAAAAAATTAATAAATAAGATATACCAGTACAGTTAGAAACACGGGGGACAAAGGTATGTTTGTGTATTACAGGTTATAAAGCTCCTCTGTGGATGCCATCCTGGAACATGGGGCCATTAAAAAAAAAAAAAAAAAAGGAGATCTGCAAGCCCATGGTAAAGTCTGCTGCCAACAGATCTGTCATGGATCCTACAGTGGACTGATTATATTAACTTGGTTGTGTCTCTTACTTCTGTTCTGACAATGCTAGTCATATTTTAGTTGCAGCAATGGGAAAGACCTCCAGTCTAACGGATCAAGAAAAACACTGCTGCAGCTACACCCCATGCGCCCTCGGATGGACTCTGTTGGACTTAGCCAGGCCGTACTTGATTCTCTGTGCCTTCCTTGTGCCCAACAAGCTATGGCGTCCATGGTTCTGATATAACATAAAAAACCTCAATTTTGGATAACTCCACTCTATGTCAAATAGAGCCCAGGCTGCCATCATATGACATAATTTGTATTTCTTAAAGAAAAAAAAATATGTCATAGAGGGGGGAATGTAATGGGCAGTGACTTTTAGCACATTTTAAGATAGACAACCCTCAAAATGTGTCTTGAGAAACATCCTAGAAGGATTGTAAAGAGTTAACTTTGCAGTTCTGACTTTGTCCTGGAATTCTTCTCCTTGCCTGAATTGTTAAAGTATATATATCATTATGGCCAGAGCCTGACCTGGTCACATGGTGCAAGGTAAACAACTATGGCCAGGCCTAGACATTCCAATCTATTACCATGGAAACCAAAAATGTATATAAGGTGAAAACAAAGGCAGTTAAGTGCCACATTCTCTGATCGGGAATGGGGGGCAATGACCGGTCCAAATTGATCCTAAATTAAAATTAATTAAAACTCCATTTGTTCTGAATGAGTTTTTGGATCCCCTGCGGAGTTTGACCCAATTTCTGATTTTTGCCACAAGACCTTTGGGGGACATTTTAGATTTTAACCATAGCACATATGTTACAAAATTATTTGTAACTACTTGGGAACATTAAATAAATTCAAGGTCGTTAACCGCAGGTGAAAGTTGAATAATTGTATCAGAGAAAGATACACAAGATGGTTAGAAAGGACTTCAAATTATCAGTGCTCTCTTATCCTTACCCTGTGTTGTAGATATGGAGATAATTGATTTTATAATCTCTATGTTTCTTGAATTTCTATGATAACTATTAACTGTAATATTAACTGTAAAATGTAATAATTTTATATGATTTGTGTCTAGATGACTCCCAAAGTCTCATGTGGTCATAGAGTTTTGCTGGCAGTAGCTGAGTCTACAGTGTGTGATTGATTTGTCATGCGATGCTGGGATTAATAGTGCTGGGACTAAGGGTGTGAATGCTACACCTGCCCTAGAGGGGATATCCTGTATACAACATAAGGGACAGAAAGAGCCCTGGCCCTCCTCTCATGTTGCTTTTGCTATTTTCCATAGCCATAAATTGCTGTCCCTCTGCCATATGCTACCCTGCTGGAGCTAGCTGATTATGGACTGAAATCTCTACAAACTGTGAGTTAAATAAGCCTTCTCTCCCTTTACTTTGGGTGTCAGGCATTTTTGTCTCAGCAATGAGAAAAGTAGCTAAGACAAAATTTGGTACCAGGAGTGGGGTCATTGCTATGACTATACCTGACTATGTGTTTCAGGAGCCTTTGGAAATGGGTTGTGGGAAGAGTTTGGAATGATTCAGAGACATTGGCTGAACAAGTAGAGCTGGAATGCCTTAGAATGCACTGTATGAGAGACTATGATAAGAGTTTAGAAAACCAGAGGGCTGGTATAAATTCTGTGAGTAAAGACCAGGCTGGAAATCTTCTGCTTGGAAGAAGGACTGCACTGGTTGGTGCACTCTAGACTATGTATGTTGTGGCTTGGCAGAAAGTTTGTCTGCATTTTACTCATATTCACAGACTTTGCCTGATACTAAGATTAAAGATGGTGGAATGATTAATCTGGCAGAAGAAATTTCAAGTCCCTCTAGTTGAAACAGTGGCATGGCTACTGTTAGGGGCTTTGAGCCAAATCTTCCTTGAGAATCAAGAGCAAAGAGGCCAGCAGTAGGATTTAAAATGTTGCAAGTTTGGCCAGAAAGAAAGTTTCAATAAAGCTGTGAATTGCAAAGACAGACTGAGATCTCAACTGCTGAGCAGGAACAGGAGAATAGAAAAAAATGGCCTGAGGGCATCACAAAAAGCAGCAAGACTCCACTCTTTGCAGCATCAAAATTGCAAAAGTTAAGACTTGTGCCACTGAATGTTGGAAGTGTTTAACTTTCTTTTAATTTGTATAAGGGCTTACAGGTAAGAATTTGCCTTAAATCTCAGAGGAGACTTTTAACTTGGACTTTTCTACAATGCTAAAACTACTAGGACTTTGGCAACTCTTGGACATGGACTAAATGCCTTTTGCATAAAGGGATACGGATGACTGTCTGGCAAACCGGGGGCAAAATATTATGGTTTGTGTCTAGATGTGCCCTGAAGCCTCATGTGGTCATAGAGTTTTTCATAAGTGGCTGAATCTTGAGTGTGTTACTGATTTGTAGTGCGATGCTGGGAATGAAGGTGCTTGCATTAAGGGCTTTTAAGGGCTACACCCACCCTAGGACAGGTAGCATGCAGGTACTATCAGGGACAGAAAGAGTCTTATCTCTCCACTCTTGTTGTTCTTGTTTTCTGTGGCCATGAACTTTTGCCCCACCGCCATGTGCCACCCTGTCCTGGAGCAAACTGACTATGAACTGAGATCTCTATAAACTGTGACCTAAATAAACCTTTCCTCCTTTAACTTTAGTATCAGGTATTTTTTCAGCAATGAATTATATAATAATTTTAGTATCTATAGTGTGTTTTTTAATAAAAATTATCTGAAGGTGAACCTGTGAGAGAGGGAAAGTAACTGTTATTAACACTTTCATTCTTTAAGAAAGCCAAGGATCAGATAAAAATACTACAGGTATTAAAAAGAAAATAGGCAAGGCTAGAACTAAGCTCTTTGGGGTCTGGCTCCCTTTTATTTGTTGTGGTAAGATTTGGTGAATGAGACTATAGTTGCCTCAGAGTCAAGGGCACAACCATCCTATTTTGTCCTTTTCTAACCCTTGCATTAAGTCAAACTGAAAGCAAGAATATTTACTGAGATGGTGCTTCTACATCCAAGGTTATAAAAGGTCTTTCTTCTTTTAGTTTTTCTAAAATCTTATATATTACCAAATGTTCTCCAGCATCATAAAACAATGTAGAGGTTATCAGTTCTTATTCAGAACCATGAAGTCAATTTTCTGTCCCTTGAAATAAAACTTTCTTTAGCTACTCAACTGAAACACCATAGGGAAAGCTGAGCAGTCAGAAACCTAAATTGTTGTACTGTCTGTAGGTTACTGCATATCTATCTATGTCTCACTTTATACAATTAGAACAGAAGAAATTGCATGATCACAAATAACATAATGTACCTCACCCTACCCTGTTGAGTTGTAACACCTATGTAGGCTGCTGATCACAAAGACTGACCCTGTTTCAAAATAAAGAAAAATTTTTAAAAAGGGTTTGAATGTAGCTCAGAGTGAAACACTTCAGGTCTCAGTACCAAAAAAAAATGTAGATTGCACTAGCACTGAATAATTCTTTTCAGTATCTCATGTTATACTTTTTTAAAGATTAGCCAGCCATCATTTAATACCGCACAGTATGGTAGTTAATGATACAGGATCTACTTAACTTGGTCCCTGACTTATAAAATAAAAATAAACCTGCCTAGTTTTCAGAGTTGCAATGACCAGAGACTTTATATGTATATTACACTTGGATCAGTACTGGTTGAGCTCAATACAAGTTGACTGTTTTCATCATTATGAATAATAACCATATGAATTGATACTCTATTGAACCTTTGGCCTGTTCCTATCAGATTCTAGATTTTGACATTAGTAACTAAATTTTCTTTCTGGGGCTGGGGATATAGCTCAGTGGAATAAGTGCCTGCCTAGCAAGCGCAGGGTCCTGAGTTTGATCCCCAGTACCGCAAAAATAAATACATAAATAAATAAATTGTTCTTTCTGCACTGTTCAAGAAATTGCCACCTCAACCCATCCACATGATGTCAGTAAATCCTGGCATATTTCTATAGTGTAACTCTGTGCCCAGCCACTGTTTATTTACCCTGGGCCTAACACTGCAAACAGGCAAGATTGATTAGTCTTAGAAATTATGGAACTTGAAAGAGAGAGAGTAGGGGAGAAAGTGGAAGAAAGAAAATCATAAGATATAGTGAATATATGTATAAGAAAATACGGAAGAGTTAGTGAACCATGTAAGACTAAAACCATGTTGCTGCCTGTCTCTCCTGCCCTGTGACTCAAAAGCAGGAGAGAAAGAAAAATGGAGAAGCAGAAAAAAGTACAACAGAGAGATGTAGAGAATAGCAGTATCTTTCAGGTCTGTGATTCTAAATTATTCCCTGTGTTCCTGTCGTTAGGCACGGGGTAAAACTCAAGAATTACGCTGTTTTACTTAGCTTAGCTGGAGTTTGATTATGGAGTATAGAGAGCCCTTCCCAGTCCTTGCCATGGCCCAGGAACTTTACATTTGTAATCCTATGGAAAATTTATTGGAATTCTAGTGAGTTAATTCCATCTACTTCTAGTGCAACCCATGGTGAGAATAAAGACACTAAAGTATATTTGTAGTTATCGGGATCCAAGAGGCCCTAAATCCAGTTGTGATGATGGCTAACTGAAACAAAGGCCTCAACACAGGCCCAAACCTGGGTTTTATTAATTCATGAAGGGAGTGGCTTGAGGATGAGTGACTGAGAAAGACAGAAGTATGTGAATGCTGTGAGTTGGGCTAGGTAGGAGGCCTGAAATCACCTCGGCTTTATGCAGAGAGAAGGATATGTGGAAAGTAATCTGCATAAGACAACTGAAGTAGCATCTAATATTCTGGGGCTGGTGCCTCAGCTCTGATGTGTAACCTTTTATGCCCTAGGAAGTCATAGCCTCTTATCTCAAGACTCATCCTACCCAATAGCACTGAGCATGCTCTCCATTCTGCCCTGGCTCATACCTGTCCATTTAGGAAATAGAGGGGCTGGGGAAACCTTGCCATTTCACCTTGATTCAAAGACTACACATCAGAACCTCACCCGGACCGACTGGCATTGCTTAAAGCCAAGTGAAGGGATAAAGGAAAGTCCCAGCCAGCTCTGCACATACCAATACATGGAAATAGGTCAGGTTCAGTGGAAATGAAGACAATTGCTCCTCCTTCAAGGAGAGTCACCCAAGTGGTCCTCCGCAGTGGAGCTTGCAACACAGAAGATTCCTCGCTATATCCTTCTGTCATCTTCCTCTTCCACCTGTAATGGGAGTACAGTCTGTCCCCAGGTATCCTCCCCAAATCTCCTGTCTTCATATCAGATCAGTTACTGGCCTCCTGCCACACAAATCTCTGTCAAATTACCCCTACTTCTACTATTCTGAGCAATAATCCTTCCTTCTAATTGCCCGGACATCAATGCTGGGCAGAACAAATTAGAAATGACCAAATTTACAAATTAAACAAGTTGGAGAGAGCTAGCATAGACCAATCACCCCTTGACAAATACGTTAGTTCACAAAGCAGGTACATTCAGTCCAGCTAGTGAAGCTAATCTCATAACCTGGGCAAAGCAATAGGAAGAGCCGGAGTAGCTAAGCATCAAGAGCAGCAAACAGAGAAGAGGATGGCTCGGGAGGTAAAGTGAAAGACCACGCTGACTCATGCTCTACTGTTTCAGAGACAAGGTTGTCTTGCGGGCCTCTGACTTTCTCCTAGCTGGCATGGGCACTAGTGGGTCCCAGCATGCTTCCAGCTCACAGCAATAAAAGCACAGGAGAGAAAATAAACAGCCCTCTGGTCAAGAATCAGAGTTTGCCACCTCAGTTCCAGGTGAACTCTGGCTGTCTGTGTTATGTACCTGTGCATATTGTGCTCACAGGCCAATCTCAGCCGATCTCTCGGTATGAATTTCTTGAGCAGCATACCCCTTACTATGTAACTGCAGCTAACTCAAAAACCTCATTGTACACACATATGCCAGGGACTAGATGTGAAGTGCAATACAAAAATAAATCAAGTGATCCCTGGAGATGTATAAAGAGAGCAGAATTTTAACACGACTTCATTGATCAACCCTGTCTGCTGTCTAGCGGCCTTCCTACCTAAGGCAAGGGCTTAACCTCTACGAGCTTTAGGGTTCTCTTCTGTAAAATGAAGACAGTAGTCTTGACTTGTCTGTAAGGATGGTCATAATGAACATAAACCATCTGGAATGTGGTAGAGGTCCCATTATGGTATTCATTGCTCGCCTGTCTACTATTGAGCCCTACAAACATTCTGGAGTAACAAAATCAAACTGAAACTGTATGGGTTGGGTTTGTCTGTGTCATCCCCATCTTCTGAGTCCATTTGAAAGGTAGAAGAAAAAGTGCAGATACTTTTGTATTTTTAGGACAAATGCTTTTTATTTTAATCTATTACCATAGCAGCCTAGCTCTTCCTAGAGCAATCAGTATTCAGTGCTTATACTGCCAGAAACCTGCTACAGATATTCCTTGTGTTCATCAGTGCAAGGTGCCTGAAATTTGAGTTTTAGTGCCTAATAGAATTTAGCCTCAGGGAATCAGAAATTGGCTGGACCTGATTCTCTAAAAAGCATGACTGCATTCAAATAGACTCACTGCTCTGCACTGCCTCAGCTTTCAGTAAAATGAATCTTTTAAAACCCTCATTGTACACAGGAGATTAACCACACTCTGAAGTCACCTTTGCGTTAGGTACATACCTTTACTTCTTCATATCAGTTCATCATAAAAATGTGCTTCAATTGTGGAAATTAAGCAATCAGGCATCAAACTCCACAATGTACTCCACACAGCGTTATTTTCTGGCTGAAAGTTCATATGAAGCAGTTTGTGTGGAAGAACAGAAAGCATTTTAGACTAGAAAGTAGGGACAAACAATATGGTCCTAGCTGAGCTGCATTAACTCATCGTGTACACTCAGACATGTTTTTGTCATCCCCAGTCAACAGCTCCACCCCCATCAAATGAAGGAGCCAGGCCCAAACAGATGACCAGTGGGGTCACACTGATCAACTCTAGGAGCCAGTAGTGAAAACTCAAGCAACTGTTAAGACAACAGCGTAGAGCTCCCCAGTTGGGAACATGCGTGCATTTTTTTCTTCTTTCTTAAAATATTTTGGCCAGTGCTAAGGTTTGACCATGACTGCCGAGAGAGCATGTGTTTGAACGTTGATCAGCAATGCCAATGCAATGCGAGGTGGAGCCTAATTAAAGATGTTTAAGTCAGTAGTGTTCCACCCTCATAAACGGATTAGTGCAGATCCTAACAGCGGTTGAGGCTACAAGTTCTATCTTTCGTCATCTCTCATACCCTTTTCCTCTCCACCCTGAGCTGGAGCAGCAGGAAGGCCCACACCAAAGTCCTCTGCTTTGGCCTTGGACTTCTAACCACTCAGAGCTGAGAGAAATAATCTCTGTTCATTATAAATTATTCTGTCAGTTATAACAGCACAATGTCACCTCAGGTAGCCACTTTTCCACATCTTCTTTGCTCAGTATTATTTTTATAATCACGTGTATATGCCAAAAAATATTCAGAGAGCCAGCAAGTTCAGTTTGACTAACTGCAATTTACCTTTGAAGATAAATATTCCTCCCACAAGATGTCTTTTTGCTACAATATACACACTCCCAATGTTTTTTTCTCTCTTGGAAAAATTCTCTCACAGCACATTGGATGCACATTCTTTAGAGCACATACTCTGTCACTAAGGGTCCAGATCATACGTTCCACTCTAGGTTCTTTAAGAACAAGGTCTATATCATAATGATCTTGACCTCTGTCCCAGACTGTATCATAATGCATGGGAATGAGGACTAAGGGTGGACATGCTTGGATAAGGACATAAATGAACAGAGAAGTGAGTACCTTGGGTCTTTTCTGGATTAGACATCCAATTATCAGTTCAGCTGGATCCACTGTCATGATCACACAGCCCTTTTCTGCCTCTTAAAATTCTACTTGTAGATTTTGGGGAAATATGTAGAAGTTCCTTTGAGTGGCTAATAATACTCAGTTCAGTTCCTTCATGTCTCCGAATCTACCAAGGATATTTAGAGTTGCAAGTTGTACCACTTGGGTTTTCTGTTTGTAAAAGAAGTTAGATGTCAGTGATGGGCAATAGACACTGTGGTAACAAAGCACTGTCTTCTGCATGTTACTGCACACAGGCACAGCCAGCTCCCGGTGTGACGGAGGCCAGGCAATGGTAGAGGAAGAACTTTATTAAGGTGAGCTGGCTGATGAGAAGATGGAGGACCATCGTACTAAAAGGACCATCTTCCTGGGAGGCTGATTTAGGGGCCATTTATATAGGAGGTGGTGGTGGCAGACAGCTTTCTCACAGGTGGTGTGTGACCAAATGAAACACATCTGAACCTAATCACCTAGTCACAATCTATTTCTCAGTCCTGCACATCTCAAAAACAAAGATTATTATTTTCTCAGGTTATTCATGTCCCTGAGGAGTCTGTCCATGTGCAGTTCCTGATGCATTACACAAGGGACAGGCTCGATGGGGCAGCAGCCACAAACCCTCTGGCTCCTCATCGTAATAAAAGAAAACATCATGCTCCTGCTTATGGTGGAAGAAAAGCATCTGGCAAAGTAAAACAGGCAGTTAGGCCTGAAATATGGTCTGTACACTTCAGTTCATGAATACCAATTATCCTATAGTTAACCTTTCTTTCCAATATCTTTTCCTATTTCCAAAACTCACCAATTTTTGACAGCTTTTTCCAGCATACAATGGGCATTCTTCATCACAGGTGGCACATTCACTTTAATGATTGTTATGGTTGATACATTGTGTCAACTTGGGGAGTCTAGAGGTTTCACTGAGTGTCTCAGCAGAAAGCCAGGGCAAACTGTAAGCTAAATAAACCTTTCCTTTCTTCATTTTGGGCGTTGGGTATTTTGTATCAGCAATGAGAGAAAAATAACCAAGACAATGATTTAAAGGTCAATCAACACACTTTTGCTAGCACTCACCCTAAGGAGGAAAATAGTCCTACCCTCGATGATCTTGAGCATCCTACTCCTTCATACACTCAGCCTTGAAACTGCACAAATTTCTGTTTCTTTTCCTTGTTAAAAGTGCCCCCAAGAAACAGCAAATGAAGGACAAGAAAGCCAAGGTTCTTTCCCACTTTCCTGAAGCAAGATTTTTAATGTTTCAAAAGCCTTACTGTTGGCTTTCGTAGGAATTTGTTTGATTGATTTCTGTAGCTTTCAGTACAGCTAACGGGTCATAGACATATATGTAAATGACCATAAAGACATTGTCACTGAGGCTAATGAAGGTTAGAGTGAGGGAGAGACCAGACGGGCATCAGACCAGTACATCAATCAATAAGCGGCATTAAAACACCACCGG
>PVLD010030387.1:0-16899 GCA_004027595.1 Dinomys branickii
AACAAAAGCAAAGTGAAGAAAGAAAAAGTAGGTGAAAATAATACAGGAGGTCTGATTTGGAAGAGGAAGATTTAAAGAATACTGACAAGATACATGAACAAAACTTACAGAGAAAACCGCAGCATGGACAACCAGAACATCAAGGCTGGCTGCTCAAACTTGCAGAAGAAGTTTTGTCTTGGGAAAAGTTTGTTCACAATAAATATCTCTGTTCTTTCTTTTTGCTATTGGGAATCGAACTCAGGACCTTACCCTTGACAGGCAGGCGCGTGTGCCGCAGAGCACTATAAATGTTTCCTGTTGACCTGCAGCTCAGTACTGTGGAGCCCCAGCGGGAGACGCGGCAGTCACACCTGGGTTTCCCAAGGGACCAGTTCTCTCCCCTGGGGAGAAGCAAGTGCTCAGATGCCCGCCCGCTGCTCACCTGGGACAGCGCCCCCGGGCCGGCCTCCTCCTCTGGGCCACAGCTCTTCCCGCTCCAGCTGAGCGATCAGCGCTGGCTTGTTCGCCTGGTGCCCTGTGCGCGGGGAAAGGTATGGCTGAAACGAGCACACCAGAGCCAAACTCTCCTCAGAGCCCGTTTGTGCCCTGTTCAGTCCTTGGGGCCCCTGGCTTTGGACAGCAGAGGCTTCAGGGCAGCAAGGGGGGCTCCCCAGGGGCGCCGCCAAGCCAGGGCCCTGGCCCTCAGGGAGGGCGCGGGAAGCCAGGCCCTGCGTCCCCAGTGCCCAGCGCTCTTCTGCTGCGGGCTCCATCACCCCCACGCCGAGAGCCCTGAGCAGCGCCGTCCGCAGGAGCCTCCTCACCCAGCGCCACCAGGTTCCTGTAGTTCTCCAGCATCACATCTCGGTACAGCGTCTTCTGAGCAGGGTGCAGCTGCTCCCACTCCTCCCTGGTAAAGGCCACAGCCACATCCTGGAAGGTCAGGGACTCCTGAAACCCAAGCACATCCGGGCTCCTACAGAAGCTGTTCTCACAGGGGCCTCGGAGCAGGAGGGAGAGAGTGGCAGAGGGAATGTTCAGATGTCTGGGCCACGGGGCTGAGTCTTCAGGATTGTCAGTATTCCAGAGGCCAGGTCAAATTAAATCATTAGTAACTGTCTTTGTATCATCTTTTGAGACATACGAAATATGCATTAGCTGGGAGAAGTGGCAAACACCCATAACCCTAGCCACTCCAGAGGCTGAGGCAGGAAGAGTGTACATTGGAGTCCACTGGCACCTGGCAACTTAGTGTGACTCCCTCTCAATAAAACAAAGCAAAACAAAACAGGACTCACTGAATACTACTTGTTTTAGGGCTTTTATAGTTTGCTGCATGGGAACTACTGTACATAATACATTCATTTTAGCAAGAAATGCATTTGTGATATTTTGAAACCAGGAAAGTAGGTATAGAGTACAAGGATCTTATACAAACCATGAACAGATCTGTGTGCACTGAACAGGAGAGGAGAGGGGAGGGGATATTACAGGCAGTGTTTAAAAATGCAACAAGGGCAAACCATTCCGGAGCAGAAGGTGCATGCTGTGTGTTGGGAGTAGTAAAAGAAACTGGTTTGGGTAATGATTTCTAATTTTTTAAAAAATGATGCCCTCTAAATGTCTTCAGCTGCCAATGCTTCCTAAGCAGCGCTTGTGCTGTGGGATCCTCAGTCCCTCCTGCAAATGTATTTACCTTTCCCTCTTCCTGCCGTCCTTCCCATGGTCCTTAGATACCTTCTGGCTCATGGTGCACCCTCAGTCTTCAGAATGAAGACTGTGCGGAGCTCCAAACAATGCTTCTCCCCATAAGTTGATTCAGTATTTAAGTACAGCACTGGGGTTTTATTTTGTATACTTTCATAATTTATATTTCTAAAATGTATGTCAATTAGGAAAACTCTGACGCACAGCCTACACTCTGTTATCTCTATCAATCTGGGTTTTGTGTGCTGGGAACTGAATCCGGGGCCTCTCGCACACTGAGCATGTGTTCTAGCATGGAGCCAGCATTCTTTAATATCCACCTCATAGTTTTCACTCCCCTGTACTGATCAGAACTTCCCCTAGTTTCTCCTTCCTCTTACAACTTCTAAGGGTGATCTTACACATGCTACCTGTTGCTTCTTTCTTCTTTCAGGTCCTAGGAATTCTATTCTGGGTAGGTTCTATCGGTATGGCATTGTAACAAAAACGTATTCAAACTATGTAAGAAACAGTCTCCTTCCAGAAAAGTCTCCTTCCCAGGCTTCTTCCTTTTCTGTCCAGTTCCTACTCCTCAACAATCACTGCTTTTAGTTTCTAGTGTATTTTCTTAAATTTTTGTTTTATGTAACTCTGAAAATATTTTGATTTCTTCCTTTTTTCTGCGAAGGCAATGTATTCTACAAAGATTTTTCAACTTAGAAATGAATTCTGGAGATTTTTCCATCTCAAACCTTTAAGACATGGAAAGGTTCATCACGTCAGGTGTAGTGGCGCACGCCTGTAATACCAGCACTTGGGAGGCCAAGGCAGGAGGATTGTTGCAAGTTCGAGACCAGCCTGGGTTACAAAGTGAGCTCAAGGCCAGCCTAAATTGTGTAGCAAGACCTTGTCTCAAAAAGACCAAAAAAAAAAAAAAAAAAAAGTTGCCTGAATAAAGGTAGAGAGAAGAGTGGTTCCCAGATGTGGGGAAGGTAGAGGGAGGGCAGGAAAAAGCATTAATCACAGTGAGGGAGGAGGAAAGTGGTCTGGTGCACAGCAGAGTGAATGTAATTTAAAATAGTATATATTTTAAAACAGGAGAATTTTATAGTGCTGAGGATTGAATTTGGGACTTTGTGCACAACATGCAAAAGTGATCTACCACTGAGCTACTTCTGCAGCCCAGAAGAGAGGATGGTAAATGTTCTAAATACAAAATGATAAAAAGTTTATATGATGCATAAGCTAACTGTTCTGATTTGATCATTACACAGTATATACACATCTCAAAACTTCGTAACATACATACTCCATAAATATGTACAAGGATGTGTCAATTAAAATTTTTTTTCAGACAGGGTCTCACTATGCAGTTCAGGATGGCCTCAAACTCATGGTGGTCCTCCCACCTCAGCCTCCGGAGTGCTGGGATTACAGGCGTGCGCCACCATGACTGAGCTGTGTCAATTAAAGCAAAAGCTGATCGTATAGAAGTTGAGACTGGAAGAGTGGCTATCAGGAGCTCAGGAAACAGGCTGAGAAGATGAGGAGGGGCTGGTTGAGAGACACAGTCTTACAGTTACAGTGGAGGGGTAAGTTCTGGAGTTCTAGTCCATAGCTAACAATAATGTAACATATCTTCCAAAAGCTAGAAGGAGTTTGAATAGTTTCACTTTTTAAAAAAACTTTAAATACACTGACATAATTTAAGACTTAAAGAAAAGTTGCAAATATAATAAATCTCATCCCCTTTTTCTCTGTGTGTTTCTTCTTGGACTGTTCATGAGTAAGTTGCAGACATGATGGACCTTAATAATTTGGGCTTATTTTAAAACAGGAGAGAGAATTTTATAGTGTACTGTGTAACAAAACGTACTGTGTACTGTAAAATGTACCATGCAACGAAAGGAAATCTAAGATCGCGTGCACTTGGCTGCCTTGTACTTCCGGTCTCCCATAATCCCCACAGCTCCTGAGCCTTTCTTTCTGTTTCATAACACACACTTGTGGAAAGCATAGGCTAGTTGCTTGGCAGAATAAATCTTACTACGGGCTTCTGATGTGTCCTCATTACTAAATGCACGCTGTGCACTGCTGATGGAAGGAGTACTCCAAGAACTGCGGTTCCTCTTGTGAATCACATCAGGACGCACAGCTGTTGATCCCACAGGTGTTGGTCCCACGGCTGGTAAAGTTGGCTTTGATGGTTTACTAAGGTGGCATGCCTGAGATTCACCTTGGAAAGTTACTTTTTCATTCTGTCACTTATATATCTTGTGGGGAGGTACACTGATTGTATAAATATTTTGTTCTCCCTCAAACTTCCATCCACTATTTTTTTTAGCATCTACCAATAATTCTTTTTAAATGTGTTATGGTGATTTATTTATTTTTAATTTTTATTTTTTATTAGTACATTTGTGGTACATAATGATTACATTCCTTGTGGGGATAGAGTGTGTGTACGCACACATCTTTTCTCACCCCCCTCTCTCCCCCATCTCTTCTTTCCTCTCTTGGTCGTCTTTCCTTTTACAAAAAATCTACCTCCCATTTCCTATTATCCATTTTTAACTTTGCTCTTTACTCATATTTTGGGTTTCTCAAATAAGAGAAACCATGAGATATTTAAGCTTGTGTGTCTGATTGACACATTTCACTTGAGATTATGGTCTCAGGATGCTCCCATTTTCCTACAAATGCCTCAAGTATATCCTTTTTATGGCAGAGTAGTATTCCACTGTGTATAAATACCACAGTTTCTTTATCCATGTATCTGCTGATAGACAGAGAAGCTGCTTCCAAAATTTGGCTATTATGAAGTGCAGTTATGAACATGGGCATACATATATCCCTGAATATGCTATCAGCATCTAATAATTCTTGACTGAATTAGGGTGGCTGCCAATGCTGTTTTTCTAATTCCATCATCTTCTATACATTACCAGTTGGTTCTTTTCTGTGAAGAGATTTCTCTTCTCTTTTATTTACTTATATTAGTGAGGATTTAGGCACTCTGTGTGTCTATGCTGCAGGAGATTGATCCTTGGTCTCACAAGGGTAGGCAAGTCCTCTTCACCAAGCTCTGTCACCAGCCCAATAGATTCTTTCTTCATTCAATAATTTATAAGCCTTTATCACTGTTCATTTTGCTGTTCAGGTTATCATAGATTTAGTAAGCAAGAGACTCTTCAAACTGACTTCTGTGTCCTTTTGACACATCCCTGTCACCCTCTGAACATTTCCTTTTTTGGGCAGAGAAACACATTCTTCTTTCAAGGTTAAGCTTATGCTTTTCCAGCCCAAGCCTGGAACCAGCTTTCTCGGACCCCTGACTCTTTTTATGATGAACGGCATTTTGAGCCTGAGATGCAGGCAGTAGGAGCGCTCAGTCTGCCTGGGATGTCTCTGTTCCTGGGTGCTCTCAGCAGCTGTATGTGGGAAATACAGGTTTGTGTGTGCGTGCACACGCACACTGAACCACATAGGTACACAGGATCACACATAACACTTGTACATTTATGACTCTATTTCCATATCTGTTTGTAGCTTTATGTGTTAAAACCCAGAAGTTCCCACGAGTACCTCTAGTTCTAGTCCAATGGCAACGTTCATTCACTTTTTTTTTTTTTTTTTTGTCTTTTTGAGACAGGGTCTCGCTATGTAGTTCAGGCTGGTCTCGGGCTCACTTTGTAGCCCAGGGTGGTCTTCAACTTGCAATGATCCTCCTGCTTCAGCCTCCCGAGTGCTTGGGTTATAGGTGTGTGCCCCCACGCCTGACTTTATTCTTTTTTTCATGTAATTTTCTTTTCTTTTCATAAGAAACTGGGCTGTTACAATATACTTACTTATTTGCTCAATCATGGAATGCAGAGAAAGTGGTTTCAGGGTTACTGTAACACAGTCAATCCTGCTACACAAAAGAAGCCTGCAGATTAGAGTTCGGTATGCAGACTTTCTTTCTTTTTATTTTTAGCCTCAGTACACAGAGCCCACTATTCAGGGTCAAAGGATCCTTCAGTCGGGACCCTGCAAGTCCCAGCAGAGCAGTGTCGTTCTCGCCCACCTGCCTTCATCTTTTCTCACACCACTGCCACGTGGGGCCTGTAGGTACCCAGTGTCCTCAGACTAGGATTCATCCTTCTGGTGTCTCTGTCCTCAGGCAAGGAGAGTTGTGTATATGTATGTTTTCATTTCTCCTTTTTGTTATATAATAGCACAATATACTCTTTCACACTGCCTTTTTCATGGAACTGTTTGTACTGGAAATCATTCCACACTGTTTCACAGATATCATCCCCATTTGCTTTTAGATCTGCCTAGTAACTCAGCAGTGTAAGAGAGGGCCTGTTTCCCCATAGCTTTGCCAGGAGAGCAATATGTTATCACACTTGTGGTTAATATCATACTGGTGGCAAGTATCAAGCTCTGGGATAAAATATCAAGCATTCTTTAGCTTTAATTGAAATTTACTCTTATTATGAGTACAAACATTTTTTGTGTTTACGATTCATTCAAATATTCCTTTCTGTGAATTTTTAAATGTTATTTGTATAATTTTTCTGTTGGATTCTTAATCTCTTTCTGATTTGGAGAAATATTTAATATTATTAGAAAGATTAGCTCTCTGTAATTGGAGTGGCAATATTATTCTTTTTTTTTTTTTTTTTTTTTTTTTTTTTTTTTTTTTTTTTTTTTTTTTTTTTTTTTTTTTTGGTACTGGGGATTGAACTCAGGACCTTGTGCTTGCCAGGCAGGCACTTATTACACTTAGCTATATCCCCAGCCCAGCAATATTATTCTTAATTTGACGTTTTTTAACTTTGCTTACAGTTTTCTTTTGTCATGCACATCCTTTTGGTTTTTAAAGGAGCTGAGGGCTCCTTTAAAAATGATACATGTGTGGACTCCTGAGATTTTTATGGTTTTTCTTCAGTGTTTTACAATTTTGCTCGTACCTAAGTTGGTGAAAATCTTTTAAACATTCAAGAGTTTTTACTGAATTTTCCTAAGATTTTTAACTTGTAGACTTTTCTACAACTTGTAGAATTTTCATAGAAACCACTCATATCTCATCTATCGACACAATACTTAATCAGATTATAGAATCAGAACAACACGCTTAAAGAGGTTGGGAAGAGATACAACATATCTTCATGAACATAACCTGCGGTAGAAGGTAACTCAGGCACATTTCACGATGGAGCCCACTCACAGCAGTCCAAGTGACCCTGGCAGTTTTATGTCGATAGCACAGCAAGGCTTTAAATTTGATGGGCCGCTTAGGCGAACGGTGATTGAAAGTCTACTGCATCTTTTGTTTGCTTCACCACATGCAGAATGGATGCGACTCCCTGAGTGTGAGTCTGGAGAGAAGAGCTAGAAGAGGCCCATCAGAGAGAACAGAAACGTCAGTGTGATTACACCACCTATCACAAGTGTCTCCGTCTGTCGGTGCTGTGGACAGCGGGGATTCAGCACTAGAAAACGGAAAAATAGAAGTGCCGACACTCCAAGAACGACGGGAGTGTGCGCAAGGACAGCAAAACTGAACTCACCCGGGACGTGACTCTCTGGGATCCGTCATCCATTTCTCTCTCCGCCGTGTCCCCCTCCTGGGAAAGAACCACATTCTGAGAGGGCATAACTGGGAAAAAGGAAAGAGGCATCTTCTTCATACATGTTATTCAGGACACAAAATCCACAGTAACAAAAAACAATTTTCTACATATGAATAATGAACTGGCTGAGAAAGAAATCAGGAAAACACCTGCATTAATAACAGCTTCAAAAAATGCCTAAGGGCCAGGTATGGTGGCACAGGCCTGTAATCCCAGCACTCAGGAGGCTGAGGCAGGAGGACTGCTGCAAGTTTGAGACCAGGTTGGACTATACAATGAGACTCTATCTCAAAAAAATATTTAAAAAACCCCAAAAAACCCAAACAAACAAAAAAATGCATAGGGATCAACGTAAGCAAGGAAATGAGAGACCTGTATGATGGGAATTTCAGAACTGGAAGAAGAAAATTGAACAAGACACTGAAAGGTGGAAAAACCGCCTACATTTATGGATTGGAAGAATCCATACTGTCAGTATGGCTGTCTTACCAGAAGTGGTGTAGATTAGATAAATTCTCATGAAAATATCAATGACATTCTTCACAGTAGAAAAAAAAGTCTTGATTGGGAGGCTGAGTCAGGAGGAACACTACAAATTTGATGTCAGCCTGGGCCATAGAGTGGGTTTAAGGCCTGGACTGCACAGCGAGAGCCTGTCTCAAAAACACAAAAAAGAAGAACAAAAACAAAAATCTTTAAATTCACATGGAAACACAAAAGACTCCGAGTAGCCAAAGCAATCCTAAGCAGGAAGAACTAGGCTGCAGGCATCACAATACCTGATTTCAAATTATACTACAAAGCCATAGTAACAAAAGCAGAGTGGTAAAATAGACTTACAGACCAATGGAGCAGAATACAGGATGCAGAAATGACCCCACACAACTATAGCCATCTGATTCTTGACAATGAAACGAAAAACACATGTTGGTGAAAAGACACCCTTTTGAACAAAAGAGGCTGAGAAAACCAGACATCCATATGCAGAAGACTGAAAGTAGATCCCTCTCTCTCACTCTGTACAAAAATCAATTCAAAATGGATCAAAGACCTAACATAAGACCTGGAATTCTGAACAGGCAAGTAAATTGAACAGACAGTTTTCGAAAACAGAGGTAGACATAGCCAATATATATTAAAAATGTTCACAATCTTTAGACATTGGGGAAATGTAAATTAAAACTACACTGTGACTGGGAGGCTGAGGCAGGAGGATTGCTGTGAGTTTGAGCCCAGCCTGGGCTACGTAGTTAGTTTAAGGCTGGTCTGAACTACATGGCAAGACTCTGTCTCAAAACAAAACAAAATAAAACAAAACCACAAAACCCATACTGAGATTCCATCTTGCCCCAGTCCAAATGGCTACTCACTACCAAAACCAGTGAGACAGTAAATGCTTTCTTGGAGGGTAGGGGAGCAGCAACCCCTCTACAGTGCTCTTGCCAGTACGAATTTGTACAGCCACCATGGGACCCACTGGGGAAGGTCCTAAAAACCTAAAACCTGACCTAACACATGACCTGGCTGTACCACCCCTTGGTATGTACACCCAAAGGAATTACAGTCAGCACCCACTTAGAGATCTGCAAACTCATGTTTGTTACAGTACATCTCACAATGGCAAAGGTAAGGGAGCAGCCTAGGTGGTTAACGGTGAGTGGGAAAAGAAAATGTGCTATATCTACACGGTGGAGTATTATTCAGCCAGAAAGAAGCACAAGATGATGTCATTTGCAGGAAAATAGATGTCACTGGAGATCACCATGTTAAGCAAAATAACACAGAAAAATAAGGACCACTTTCTTTTTTTGAGAGAAGGGCTCACTGTGTAGTTCATGCTGGCCTTGTACTCATGGTGACCCTTCTGCCTCAGCCTCCCAACTGCATAGTGTGCATCAGCATTCCTAGCCTCCATTTTTCACTAGTATGTAGAATCTAAAAAAGATGGCATTGAAGTAGAAGGGAGACTATTATTAGAAGAGATGGGAGGGGCGCAGGGAGGAGTGTATAATGGAGGGTAATGGGAAAAAGTTATGAATTATGTCATTAGGAGACTGTAGGCTGGGCATGGCAGCACATGCCTGTAACCCCAGCACTTGGGAGGCAGAGGCAGGAGGGTCAGTATGAGTTTGAGGCCATCCTGGGCTATTTAATAAGTTCAAGGCCAGCATGAACTACATAGTGAGATCCTGTCTCAAAAAACAAGGCAGAACAAAAAAAGAGATCATGGTGTTGACATGAATTTATTGAGGCGAAAAGGTTTCCCCTACATTCTAGTAAGTGCAACAGCAACTTACAAGTATATAAAGCAGTGCCCACTTTTTGTTTTAAATATGCATTAATTATAAAGAGATCAAGAAATTGTCTATATGGCATTCATTTAACTCTCGGTCTGTCCGGGAATGAGATGCTGAGCAAGTTCTTTGTACTTAAGAGTATTTTTTGATTTGTGCTATTATAAAATGTTCCTAAGTAGAGGAAATTAACAGTTCCCGTATGTGCGGCTCTAGGTATGTCAGTCAGCTTGACTGCAGTAATCATTCCACGAGGTATATCTATCTCAAAACTCAAACCTGTGCAACTTAGATATGTATGTCAATTATACTCAATTTAAAAACATAATCATGGTAAAAATAAAAACCAATCAGTACCTCAGGTCACAACATTACAGGAAGAACATGGGCAAACACCGGGGGTCCCTAAAAAGGCACGAAAGAGAAAAATGTTTTAACTCTGGCTCCAAAAAATGAGGAAAATGGGTATATTTTGGAAAAAACCTCCTCTAGCCCTATTTTTCTTGTTAACTAATTTGGTATTAACTTTTAAATTGTTAAATTTTTAAGTTGAAAAGGCTGGAATGCTACACTCAAAACAGTAACCTGTCATTTTTACTTCTTACTCCTGCAGAGTTTGAAAGTGCCGGTGAAGGTGTGAGGCAGTGGGACCCTCATGCCCTGACTGTACACTGCGGGCGTGTTCTGGATGTCACTGTTTGGACGTACCAACACGCTAAATGTACACAATTGCAACAGTTTCTTATCCTGAATGCATCCTGTGGAAATAAGACAAAAAATGTGAAGGCACACACTTTTGTGAAGTTCAAAAAATACTGTCCCACATTAGTAACAAATTAGTCACCAATAGAAAGTTCTCCAATAAATGAGGGTCTGTCCATATAGCAGAAGACCATGCAGGCATTAGAACATCAAGTAGCTGCTGAGGGTCATACATTACAAGTAAAAGCAGATGAAGATTTAGTATGTGGGATACAGAACGTGCGCACATTTAGAAGATAAAAAGAATCAGCGTTTGCCCTAGAGAACAGGATTACTGGATTCCTGAGACTCTCTCAGGCTCATCTAGAAACGAAGACTGGGGGCAAAACAGCCAAAAGGGTACAGCGGTATCTCAGTTCATGAACTTTCATTTTTTTGTCTTTCTGACACAGGGTCTCAATTTGCAGGTGAAGCTGATCTTGAATTCATTTTGTACCCAGGCTGGTCTCGAACTTGTGAGGATCCTCCTGCCTCAGCCTCCCGAGGGCTGGGATTACAGGTGTGGGTTACCATGTCTGGCAGGAACTCAACTCTTTCCACAATTTTGGTCACAAACCAAATTGGTTGCAAACTGAATCAAATTTCCCCATAAGGTTGACATTGAATTTAACCACTGAATTTGATTCCGTTCCCCACCAAAATTGTAGAAAGAATTAAATTTGTGAACTGAGGTACCACTGTCCATGGGGCTATTTTATATCTGCACCTTATGTGAGATATCTTCAGAAGACAGTTTTTGTCACTACGGATACCTGAAACAAACCAAAACTTCCTCTTTTAAGGAAAAAATACACAGTATCAAGGCTGGGTTAATATTTTGGAACTTTGGCTTTGTGCTGGGAAGGCAGCCAGTTTACAGCAAGCCCTTGAAGATACAAACTCACACTTGTCTCCTGTCAGGGATCCCATGAGATGTGATTTCAGGTTGAGCACCTGTAACGAGATTCACCAGCATCAGCGGGAAGAAATTCCAAAGTCTCGGTTCCTCAGTGACCTAAGGTTTCTGTAAAGAGGACAAACCATTCATTCACAAAGATAGAGCCCGAAAGGTGCACCAATCTTTAAAACAATACAAAAGTACTTTTAGGGTTTTCAGTTCCCACATCACACAAAGCAGAGCTGTGCGGGTGGACATATCAACCACAGGAGACTCTGCCGCAGTCCCGCCCCTTCCTCTTCCCAGAACAGAAAACACAGCAGTCCCTGCCGAGTTTGAAGACTTCACAAAGAGCGGCTTTTGTCCCCTTAGACAGAGGGAAAAACTCTCGTTTCAACAACCACAACACAGTGAAATGATCTGATTTGCTAAGAACCATGAAAAATACTCTTCTTCTGTCTGCAAAGGTTGTGCTGAAAAACTGCTCTAAAAAAACTAGGGATGGAAATAACCCATCTCTGACAAGCATTTTTTTTAAAGAGAGAAAGTTGCAATTCTAGCATAATGGCCTTATTAGAGAAGGAAGCCATTTACCGCCCAAGACGTGACACCAATCACACAGTTCACAACCAATTCACTAAGAGGAACACCTTGTGGGTGGGCTGGGGGGGGCATTTAAAAACATTTTAGAACTCGGTTCTTGTTGCACCAACATCAGCTCTGGAAAAGACCCACTGTGGGACAAGCCAGACAGAAGTGAGAGAAATGACACTTAAGTTTTACACTCAATCACTTCAAAGCCAAGAGTCTCACAATAAAAACTACATATACCAAGTTAGGGAAAACAGGGGTTATCCTTCAAGTATGTGAACTGAGAAGGACTCCACAGATTACCTAGCGCGGGGTTGCCCCAAATGTGCTAACAATGTCTTACTGTCCGCTTAGAAAGTGATGGCCTCAAGCTGGGAAGATGTGGCCACAGCAAAGTGAAGTTTCTTTGCTACAAATGCTCTAAGAGATTTCCCCGTGTAGACCATGAAGCCCAGAAAACCCATGGGGCGCAGGAAACCAGGTCACGTACTGTATGTTCTGTGCAATGGCTTCAGAATAATACTCTGAAAATACTGTCATGATATGTACTCTTTTTTTTTTCTTTCCTTTTCTTTTTTCCGATCTGAGCTTAAATCTGGAGAGATTCTGACATCGCAGACCAGTGAGGGCCCTGGTTCACCCTTTCCTACTCAGGCAGCATGTTTTCTTATTGAACTATCTGTCTGGAAATCCATTCTTAAACCTCGCTCACCACCCATGAAAGTGGGACCCCTGCCTGTACGTTTTACACGTATTTTTAAGGCCCCATGCCTGACAGGTAGTAGGTACTCAGTAAATATTTGCTAAGTAAGTAAATGAAAGGGGTCTGGCATTTACTTTCCTACTTTAAAAGAACTTTTTTGTTTTGAACCAATTTACTTATTTGTATTTTTGGTACTGGGAATCGAACTCAGGTCCTTGTACTTGGCAGGCAGGTGCTGTGCCACTGAGCTACATCCCTGGCCCCTTGAATTGATTTCAGAATCACAGGAGACTTGCAGAAGTTGTACACACAGAACCACTCTACATTCATGCTTATGCTAAAGTTAACATTTTTATAACCATAGTTCAGTGATCAAAACTGGGAAATTAACATCAATCAGCAATAGCTACTAACTCAAATTATTCATTCACCCATTTCTCCACTCCTTTCTTTCTGCACTCTAGCATCCTGCACTGTGTCAGCTCTCCTTGGTGTCCTCTGATCCTATTCTTCAGGCTTCCTGTTTTTCATGAGGTTAACACTTTTAAAAAGAAGAATTACAGCTTTAGATGGCACAGCACGTATGCAGCACAGCGTGGAAATGCTGGCCCAGCATCCCAATGCCGTTTTCACCGTGGGGTAAGAAAAGTTATAGGTGACAAGAAATACATTTTGTGCATCAAACAGGGCCAGAGGGCTCAGTGTCCACCTGGCCTTCCTATCCTGTGTATGACACTGACCTGAAACACACAGTACCAGGGGTTTGAACAGAATTAAGTTTCAGCAGCCCCAGCTTTCCGTTCCTCCCTCCCTGAGCGTGACGTCACGTGCCTGTGACGTCCCTCCGTGAGCATGACGTCACTCGGGGGGGGGTCCCTGGACGGAGGAGTTGGCGACGCGAGCGGCTAGCGGGTTAAACTAAATCCCGGAGCTGAGGGGTGGACGAACCGGAAAGGTGCGACCCCACTACACAGGGACCCGAGCCGAGGTGCTGCCGCTCGGGATGGGGAGGCCCGGCCCGGCGCGCGCTCACTCACCACCGCCTCGTCCGCTGGCCAGGCCTGGGCCGCCGCCTCCCTCAATGGCGCCCGCGCTGCGGCCCAAGAGCGCATGCGCCAGCGTCGGCCGCTGGGGGTCGCGCGCCCCCGCCTCGCCCAGCCCCCACCCCGAGTGCATAACCCGAGGTGCGCGTGGGTGGCGGCTCTGTCCCTCCGGAGGTAGTCCAGTCTCGCTGTCCCCTTTTAGACCTAGACCTCCGCTGTCCTCTCCCCGTTTTATATGGGTGAAACTCAAAATATAACAAGACAGACTCCTTGCACTCTGGGAGGCTGAGACAGGAGGATCGCAATTTTGAGCTCAGTCTGGGCAAGTTTGTGAGATCCTGTCTCAAAATAAAGGGTAAAAGAGGACTGAAGATGTAGCTTAGTGCAAATCCGTAGTGCTGTAAACCAGTCAGTCAATCAATCAATCGAGAGCATTATTACAGATCCACTGTTGAGAACAGAACTCTTCATGGGAATAACATTTTGCTTAATGGGGTTCGAAATTTGTGTTTTTATCACCAAAATCAGTCGCAAGAATGGCTCACCTATTCAGGGCTTGTTGTAATGAGGTTTAACATATGTCATCTTTGGAAACTTTCTCAAAGTATTCGTATCATAGAGAAGCATACGGTGGAATTTAGGCATATTCATTACTTGAACAGTGTCTGTAGAATTTATTTTCGTCTCTCTGGTTAACAACCTAGAGCACGTCATTAGATGGCGGATTCATCGAAGTCCCTGAATCGCTCGGTTACATGGATTTTGCCCTTTGTGGTGGTTTTAGAGACCCAAAGATGCCACCAGAACTATAATTTGAGGTTGAAAAATACAGCTGTTGAAACATTTGGCATGGGGACTGGGGTTTCACGTCTTGTTTTATGTTTTGCCAGCCCTGGAAATACATAAGCCAGTCTGACATTACTTGAGATGCAAACCATTGCAGTTACATCTATCTGAGTCACTTCACCTTCACTGGGACAAAATACCCGACAGCACAGCTTCAAGGAGGAGGGGTTAAAAAAAAAAAGGAGAGGTTTCTTTTGGTTTAGAGTCTGAGTGGGTTCACTCCGTGGTCAGGGTTGCCAGGGCAGGAAGGGCCTGGTGGAGGGGCCTGGGAACAGGACAGCTGTTCACCGTGCATGGCCAGGAAGCAGAGAGAGCGGTGGAAGCCAAGCTGAGAATACAGTACATCCTTCCAGATCACAACCCTGGAGCTCTGCCCTTTCCAACCAGGCCCCACCCTCAAATGTGAGACTTTGGGGAGGGGCATTTTAGTTCAAAACCATAATACTACTGAAATAATTCTACTGTAGTGTTTGTTACAAGTGCTGTCTTGCTTTGTGACTTTTAGTTGAATTCGTTGGGAAGTCTGCAGCAAAAGATAGTTCCCAAAGCCACTCTGTGTTTCCTATGTGGTTGAAAGTGGTCCTAAACTTTTTTTTTTTGGTACCAAGAATCAAACTCAGGGCTTTGTGCTCAACAGGCAGGCACTGCACCACTGAGCTTTCGCCCTGGCCCAGTTTTAAACATTTTGAAAAAAAATTTAATACCTTCCCTGGACTAAAAATATTTTTAAATATTTTCAAATGTATTCTTTGATACATGAAAATAAAATTGTATCTATTAGTGGGATACAATGTCATGTTGTGTTACATGTAACACTGTGCATGTATTTAATATATTTCAATCAGGTTGAACACATCTCTTCAAACAGTTGTCATTCTGTATGTTCTTAGTGGTGAAAACTTTCACAGTCCTCTCTTCTAGCTTTTTGAAGTATGTGGTACCTTATTCTTGTCTATAACCCCATTGTGCCACTGCGTAGCACAGCTTGCTCCCGCTGAACTATGACACTATCCACTGAGCAGCCTCTGGAGGGTAGTATTGACTGTCAGCTTGAGCAGGTTGAGAGGCTTGAGAGGTGATGGGATCAGGAGGGCACAGCTTCACTGAGGATCAGAGCTGAAGGAGCTACTAGGAGGTGAGGCCTAATTGCAGGGAGGAGGCCCTGGGGGCATAACCTTAGAGACTATGTCCAGTCCCGGGCCCCTTCCTGTTGGGCTCTTTCCAGCTCTCTCTGCCGTGAGTAGAGCTTTCCTTTGCCATGCCCTGTCACCGTGAAATTTCTGCCTTGTAGAGTTGCTACTTCTCAGCTCTACAAGAATAAGGGTTTCTTTGTTTGTTTGTTGAGTCAGGGCCTCACTATGTAGTCCAGACTGACCTTGAACTTATATGTAGCCTTCACTGGCCTCGAACTTGCAGTGATCCTCCTGCCTCAGCCTCCTGAGTGCTGCGATTAGACATATGCCACCACACCTGGCTATTTTAAAAGCTTTGATCTGGCCCCTGGCTCCTGCTCCGAGGCCCCTGTGAGAACAGCTTCTGTAGGAGCCCGGATGTGCTTGGGTTTCAGGAGTCCCTGACCTTCCAGGATGTGGCTGTGGCCTTTACCAGGGAGGAGTGGGAGCAGCTGCACCCTGCTCAGAAGACGCTGTACCGAGATGTGATGCTGGAGAACTACAGGAACCTGGTGGCGCTGGGTGAGGAGGCTCCTGTGGACGGCGCTGCTCAGGGCTCTCGGCGTGGGGGTGATGGAGCCCGCAGCAGAAGAGCGCTGGGCACTGGGGACGCAGGGCCTGGCTTCCCGCGCCCTCCCTGAGGGCCAGGGCCCTGGCTTGGCGGCGCCCCTGGGGAGCCCCCCTTGCTGCCCTGAAGCCTCTGCTGTCCAAAGCCAGGGGCCCCAAGGACTGAACAGGGCACAAACGGGCTCTGAGGAGAGTTTGGCTCTGGTGTGCTCGTTTCAGCCATACCTTTCCCCGCGCACAGGGCACCAGGCGAACAAGCCAGCGCTGATCGCTCAGCTGGAGCGGGAAGAGCTGTGGCCCAGAGGAGGAGGCCGGCCCGGGGGCGCTGTCCCAGGTGAGCAGCGGGCGGGCATCTGAGCACTTGCTTCTCCCCAGGGGAGAGAACTGGTCCCTTGGGAAACCCAGGTGTGACTGCCGCGTCTCCCGCTGGGGCTCCACAGTACTGAGCTGCAGGTCAACAGGAAACATTTATAGTGCTCTGCGGCACACGCGCCTGCCTGTCAAGGGTAAGGTCCTGAGTTCGATTCCCAATAGCAAAAAGAAAGAACAGAGATATTTATTGTGAACAAACTTTTCCCAAGACAAAACTTCTTCTGCAAGTTTGAGCAGCCAGCCTTGATGTTCTGGTTGTCCATGCTGCGGTTTTCTCTGTAAGTTTTGTTCATGTATCTTGTCAGTATTCTTTAAATCTTCCTCTTCCAAATCAGACCTCCTGTATTATTTTCACCTACTTTTTCTTTCTTCACTTTGCTTTTGTT
>PVLD010030388.1:0-16902 GCA_004027595.1 Dinomys branickii
CCGATCTGAACACAGAAGGGAATTAGCTCTGGATGCTGTCCTACATAATGTTACCTTCACCTTTGTTACTCAGTTACACAGATGATGGCCCATTTGATCATTCAATTTTCTCCTCCCTCATCTCCGTTGCCCTACCACTCAATCAGTCATCTTCCCTGTGGTAATAACTGTACTCCTGGGTTTATCTATATCCTTGGACTCTCGCCTTGGGAAGAGATATAGCTGCCTCAGACTATACTATAACATACATGGGTGTATACAAACTGCCATGGTTGGAGGTGGGAAAGCACATATGCTCACAGCGGACTGCCCGGCTCCACCCTGTGGTCATGCTATGGGTGGGGGCGGGTCCAGTCCATGAGGTGCCCTGAGCGGGGCCCTCAGTGGAGCAGCTACCGGGCCCACTGCGGAGCAGCAGCAGAGCAGCCACGGGGCCCACAGTGGAGCAGCCGTGGGGCCCACTGCAGAGCAGCATCAGGGCCCACTGTGGGGCAGCCATAGGGCCCACTGCAGAGCAGCATCGGGGCCCACAGTGGGGCAGCTGCGGGGCCCACTGTGAGCCGCGGGCCCCACTGTGGAGCAGCCGTGGGGCCCACTGCGGAGCAGCTGCAGGGGCCCACTGTGGAGCAGCCGTGGGGCCCACAGCAGAGCAGCCGCGGGGCCCACAGCGGAGCAGCTGTGATGAGTTAGATTCTTGGTACCAAAAAAAAGTTTTCAGTAGGAATCCAAAACAACGTGTTGAACAAGTAAATGTAGACAGATTTTATCTGTCAATTTAAAAATAATAAAAAGTATCTTTGTACTCCTAAATAACAGAAGAACATTAGATCAGCAAAGTTACAGAGTTTAAGATCAATACAAAAAAATTAGTTACACTTGTATATACTTGCAATGAACATTCTAAAAATGAAATCAAGAATACCATAAAAAAATTAAATTACTTAGGAGTAAATTTATTTATTTATTTATTTATTTACTTATTGGGGAATTGAACTCAGGACCTTGTGCTTGCCAGGCAGGTGTTGTGCCACTGAACTATATCCCCAGCCCTCTTAGGAGTAAATTTAACAGAATAAGTGTAAGAATTGTACATCAAAAACTAGAAAATAATATTGAATGAAATTTAAATAAAAGAAAAAAATGTCCATGTTCATAGATTGGAATATATGTTAATTGGTACATATAATATCATTAAGATGGCATTACTACTCAAATAAATCTACAGATTCAATGCAATCTTTTTTCAAAATTCTAAGTGCCACCTTTAGAGAAATTGATGAGTTGACCCTAAATAGCCTTTGTGGGGGGACAGGGTCTTGCTATGTAGCCCAGGCTGGCCTTAAACTCACAGTGATCCTCCTGTCTCAGCCTCCTGAGGGCTAGGATTACAGATCTGCACTACCATGCCAGTCTTGCATTTTCAAAGCTTATTACAAAGCTACTATAACCAAGTTGCTATGGTACAGACATAGGATAAGCATATAAATTAATTGAATTGGAATAGAATTGAGAGTTTAGAAGTAAAATCCTTATGTTTATTGTCAACTGGTTTCTTGTTTATGTGTGTATTTGTTTTGTTTTTGTGTCACTATGGACTGAATCCAGGGCCTTTGCACTGAGCTATATTCTCACCCTGTTTTTATGTTTTATTTTGTGACAGTGTCTCACTAACTCATTAAGTTGCCTAGCCTGGACTCAGAATTTTAGTGCTCTTGTCTCACACTCCCAGAATGCCAGGATTATAGGCTTATGTCACCACACCCAGCAGTCAATTGATTTTAGAAAAAGGTTATCAAGATGATCCACTGGTATTAAGGTTTGTGTCTGGATGTCTCCCAAAGCCTCATGTGGTCATGGAGGGGTGGGCTTTTTAGAGGTGGCTAAATCTAGAGTTTGTGATTGATTCATGATGCAATGCTGGGATTAAGGATATGAGTGGTACACTGCCCTGGAACAGGTAGCCTGCATAGAAAAGAAGGGACCGAAAGAGGCTTGCTCTCTCTCTCTCTCCTGTCTTGTTGCTTTTGGTATCTTTTGCCACCATGAACAGTTGCCCCTCTGCCATGTCACCTTGCCTTGGAGTCAGCTGATTATAGACTGAAACCTCTATAAACTGTGAGCTAAATAAACCTTTCCTTTTTTAACTTGTGAGTGTTGGCTATTTTGTTCAGGCAATGAGAGAAAAGTAATTAAGACAGGTTGTTAAGGTGATCCACTGGGAATACTGTTAGTAAATATTGCTGGGACAACTGGAAATCTACCTGCAAAACATTCTGGATCCTCATCACATACTGTGTATAAAAATTAATACCTCAAAGGCCTGGATGTAGGAACTTATACTATAGAATTCTTATTAAAACAAAAAACCAGATGCAAACCTTCAGGACCTTGGATTAGGCAACAGTTTGTTAGGTCTGACACCAAAAGGGTGTAAACAGACCAAAGAAGAGGTAAGTTGGACCACCCCCCAAACTCTTGTGCTTTGTGTTTCAAGGTGGACTACAAAACGTGAAAAGACAACCCATAGAATTGGAGAAAATACCTGTGAGTCGTATACCTGATAAGGGTCTGGTACCTAGATACACAAAGAAATTTTACAACTCAACAAAAGGACAGTTCAATCACAAAGTGAGCAAAGGGAATGTATAGACATTTCTCCAAAGATACGTGGCCGATAAGCACACAAAAAGATGCTCAGCGTCACTGATCTTTAAGGAAATGCCGACCAAACCCACAGCAAGGTCATTCTGTGCAGGCTGGGACTGGCCTTACTGAAAAAGACACACAGGTGAGAATGCGAGTACTTGGAACCCTCAGACACTGCTTGTAGGAATGGAAAGCGAGGCAGATGGTCAGTGGTTCCTCAGAAAGTTACCGTAGGTGGGGATGGAGCTCACTGCTAGTCTGCTTGCCTAGCACACCTGAGGCCCTGGATTCGATCAGCACTGTGGAAAAAAGAAAAATAGTAAACACAGAGTTACAATAGGTCCCAGCGACTGTATATATGTATGTGCCCAGGAGAAATAGATTTCCTTGAGTGGCTAATTAAAATGTAGAATTAGACACTGATGATGGTTATACAACTTTATACTAAAAGCTACTGAATTATACACTTTAATAGGGTGAATTGGATGGTACATGAATTATCTCTCTCTTTTTTTGGGTCTTTTTGAGACGGGTCTTGCTATGAAGTTCCAGTTGGACTTGAGCTCACTTTGTAGCCCAGGGTGTCTCATTAAACTCCTAAGGATTCTCCTGCCTTAGCCTCCTAGTGCTGGGATTACAGGCGTGGGCCACCATGCCCAGCATATATCTCTTTTTAAAAGACTAAGAAGAAAAAAGAAAGCAAATAAACATATATGCCCCATGCACACCATCTCAAATCTGGAGGCAGCCATAGTTCTAGACAGAGTGTGGTCCACATGCAAACTAGGAAATCAAAGACCTCAGAGGGGACACTGGGCCTGCAGAGAAGTAAGCTCTTCTTTCTTGTGGGAGACAGTTTAAAACCTTAGAGCGGTGCTTTCGTGACTTTCTACCAGACCCCATGGTGGGCCAAGAAATACATTTGCATCAGGCTAACTTTAAATAATGAAATAGGTGGATAGAAAACTATGGCGGTGCTTCCTGTGCGTCCTCGGCAGGAACTGGAAACGCTGGCGCTGGGGGCGGGGCAGGCTGCAGAACCTGCCCACTGGCTAAGAGGAGATTGTGTGATTCGCGCACCGGTTCTCATCCGCACATCTGGCATATGGCTGTTGCTCTGATCATCGTTTCTTTTCGTTTTGGCGGTAAAGTCGTGACTCCGTGGAGTTATAATTAGGAATTTCCATTGTGGTTTTTCAGAAAGTTCATATTTTTCAGATAGGAAAACTGAATGCATGATCATTGCAGCATTTTCATTGAATTACTAAAAATTGCCTTAAAATTGATTGTTTTAGTGCTACAAAAAGACAAGAATGAAAAGGGAATTAGCAATAGTTTGTGGAAAATATTGACTCTAGTCAGCAAACTTTATATTGTACCTTGTTGAAAAGAAAAGGCATGCCGGGTGTGGTGGTGCATGCCTGTAATCCCAGCACTCGGGAGGTTGAGGCAGGAGGAGTGTTGTGAGTTCAAGACCAGCCTGGGCTACAAAGTGAGCTCAAGGCCAGCCTGAACTGCATAGCAAGACCCTGTCTCAAAAAGACCAAACAAAAAACAAGGCATAAAATTTCCTTTGCATATGTTTGGAGGGGGCGGGTACTGGTGATTGAACCTAGGGTTTTCACACTAGGCCACATTGCCCAGCTCTTTTATTTTTTATTTTGCATCAGGGTTTTGCCAAATTGCAAAGGACTTGAAATTTGTGATCCTTTTGCCTCAGCCCCCCAGGGCGCTGGCATTAGCGATATGTACCATACTACCATGCCCAGCTAAGATTTCTTTTTTAAAAACAGTTTTATCACATGTGCAAACCCAGTACATTGATGTGCAATGTTCTCGTGATGCTATTGTTGCAGATGAAAGCTTAAACCCATCAAAGTTAAAAAGATACCTGGAAACAGGACGTGTTGGATTGCTCGGTCTTTTCAATATTGTCAGAGGAAGAAAAACATGCATAACATGGTGGGCAAGTTTTCTGAGTCCTGACATGACTGAGTCAGGAGAAAGCCTTGTTAGTAGTGTGTCTGGATGTCTGTTTTGTGCCAAAGGAGATATTGCTCAATTGGGTCCTGAAAAAAAGTATTTGTCTGGCCTGTGTCTTGTTATGTGCAAATTTTATGATAAATTAATTGATAAAATATGTATGAACAATAATAGAACTCCTTGAATCTTTACTGTTTCAGAATGTTGGAAACAACACTTAATATGTTTTATAATCTGGCATGGCTTTTATAATCCATCCTGAGAAAGTCAAATTGAAAATTGCACTGTATTTGGTTTTCATTAGGGATAAGGCCATTTAAAAAAGGGTCTTGCTATGTTGTTTAGCTAGTCTCCTTTCACAAAACTGGATTAAAATATTTAAAGAATTGACAAATATAATGTTTATCTATGTAAATTGTTCCAGAAAAATGTAAAGGCATCATATGAAAAGGGTAATACTGAAATATAAAAGTTATTTTAAAATTGTTACAAACATCTAAAAACATTGTTATTTCAAGTATATGTTGTAAGTCTTAGGAAAACAGAGAGATCCTACTAAATTTCATGTATACTGGGAAAAAAGAACCACCGAAAGTCAATTTTCAGAAAACAAATTTTAGATTTGATCATAGCATTTACATCATCATATTAGTCTGATTGGGATCCTAAGTAGCCCCGCATGACCTTGTCTCCTTGTCTCTTTTGTGGGTATCAGGAATCAAACTCAGGACCTCATGCTTGCCAGGCAGGCGCTGCTCTGCTGAGCTACATGCCCTGGCCCTGCCCCCGGTGCCCTGTGTGTTAGACTTGGTCTCCAGTCTGGTGGTGTTATTGGGAGGTGGTGGAACCTCTAAGAAGTAAGGCCTAGTTGGAAGAAGTTGGCTCATGGGGCTGGATTGGCCCTTGAAGAGGGTCAGGGTTTCAGCTCTTTCCTCTCGCTCGTTTTGGCTTCCTGGTTGCCACGAGGTGAACAGCTGGGACTTCTGTGCCTCACACGCCCCAGATGTAGCTCCTTGCCACAGGCCCTGCAGTAGCAGAGCCAAACAACATGGCCCAGCCCTCCAAACCTCTGAGCCATGATACATTTTTTTTTCTTTGTCTTTTTGAGACAGTTTCACTATGCAGTTCAGGCAGACCTTGAACTTGCTTTGCAGCCCGGGTTGGCTTCAAACTCACTATGATCCTCCTGCCTCAGCTCCGGAGTGCTGGGATGACAGGTGTTCTCTACCATGCTCGCCCTTCTTTTTCCCTCTTTACATTGATTGTCAACAGGTATTTTGCTACAGTAACAGGAAGCTGACTAACATATCTGTGAATGTTTGTTGATTTTTTTTTTTTGAAGGAGGAGGAATCAGACTCAAGACCTGCTGTAATGTGAAGCACAAGCATTACTCATGTGTTCGTGGTGATTCCAGGGTAAACAAACCTACTGTGTTGCCAGTTGTATAAAAGTATAGCACATACAATTTATGCAGTGTGTCATACTTGATAATGAAATATATGACTAGCTTACTGGTTTATATATCTGCTGTCCTGATCATTCCTTAGAGTGTGTTCCTGCTTATAAAACAGAAATATATAGTAGACAAATGTGCTGGGTCATTCAGGCAGCAGCCTCAGATACCTGGTGTTTATGGAGTCTCCTGATGGCATCAGAGGCCATCCAAAGTGCTTGACCTGTGCCAACTCAGTTTATGTTCGCCCAGGGATAAAAATCACCTAGTGACGCATTTCTCAGAGGCATCCCCATCATTAAGTGATGCATGACTTGTAGTTACAGGATGCTCCCAACCTTGTGTTATTTAGTACGTCTACTTAGGTATGTTTTGTAGAAATTTGTTCTGTCTAAACTTTCAAATGTAGAAGCATGAAATTATTCATCATATTGTCCTCAGATTTTTTTGTGTGTGTCTTTTTTGAGACAAGGTTTTGCTATGCTCTTCAGACTGGCCTTGAGCTCACTTTGTAGCCCAAGCTGGTCTCAAACTCAGAACAATCCTCCTGCCTCAGCCTCCAAAGTGCTGGGATCACAGGGGTGCACCACCATGCTTGGCTACATTGGAGAATCTGCAATGATGTTCTCTTCTGAGAATTCTGATATTTCATTCCTGGTTGGGATCTCTTCTTTTTCTTGATACTATTCTGTTCTGCTTTGTATTGATTACTTTTCAGGATTGCAGCAAACAATCCATCTGGGATTCACTGTTCCTTCTGTCCGTGGCTTTTTACAAAGAAAAAACCAGAAAACTGATGACTACATGAGATTTCAGTATTAAAGAAAGCGGGGTGAAGGATGGAAAGAATGATGTGGACCATCTTTACAACCCTATGAAAATGTAAAATTACTCTAAAGTAAAAAAAAAAATTAAACGCAGAAGAATAGTGTTAATCATCTACTCATTCATCAAGATCCATGTGGCAGATTTTAGATTGTTAGCATGACTTGAATCCACCAGGCAATTCAAAATTTTCATTGTGTAAGAAAGTTCCAAAGAACGTAGAGTAGACTCAGGGACAGCAGCATTTACTCACATTTTTTTTCTTTTTTATAAGACCTTTTTGGAATTGTTTCCAAAGAGGAATTTCAAAAATGGGACTGAATCACAGGGCATGATAGCTCATGCCTATAATTCCAGCACTTGGATGGCTGAGGCAGGAGGATCTCCAGTTCAGGACCAGAGACCCTATCTGAAAGGAGCCAAAATAAAGAGGAAAGAGTTTAAACCATTGCAACTTTATTGTAGCAATAGTTCAATTTAGCTGGGTATGGTGGTGCATGCCTATAATGTTAGCACTTTGGAGGCTGAGGCAGGAGGATAGCTATGAGCTGGAGGCCAACCTGAGCTACATCATGAGTTCAAGGCTGGCCTGCGCTACATAGTGAGACCCTGTCTCAAAAAAACAAGAAACAGAAAATAAAATTGTATGATTTAAAGGAAACAAAAATTTGAGTGCATTTTGAACTATACTTTGTTGAAAAGGGTGAATGGGGTCTGAAAAAATCTGACTGTTATATCCTTCTGTCAGTTGGAGTCTATCCAGGAAGGAAAGCAACCACTAAATAGATTTATAGAACAATATTAAAAATGTCTGTGAGCAAAGGTTAAGTGGTGATACTTTTAAGAGGAGTGGTTCCAAGTCCCTGAGGGCAGGAACTTGATCTCAGAGGAAATGTGGGGGTTGAGACACAAGTCTGGCAGCTCCCACTCAGCAGGACAGGACTTCTGTGGGTCCCAGTCTACCTGGAATTTTTGCCAGCAGGTGGAGAACCTGTGGGCAGAGGGCTGAGTATTTGTAAGTAGAGTTGGCTTCTGTAGTATCTTTAAAATGCCAGTTTTTAAAAAAGCTGGGTGTAGTGGCACACATGGCTGTAATCCCAGCACTTGAGAGGCTGAAACAGAAGGATTGCTATGATTTCAAGGCCTGTGTGGGCTACATAGTAAGTTCAAGGCGAGCCTGGACTATATAGCAAGACTCTGTCTCAAAAAACCAAAACCAAAACTAAAACAAAACAAAACAAAAAACCAAAAACAAAGTAATAATAAAAAGCAAGCCGGGGATACAGGTCAGTGGCATAAGTGCCTGCCTGGCAAGTGCAAGGTCCTGTGTTTGATTCCCAGTTCCCCAACATAAAAGAAAAAGAACAATTGCTAGCCTAGCATGGTGGCACATGCCTGTAATCCCAGCACTTGGGAGGCTGAGGCAGGAAGATCTTGTGAGTTCGAGACCAGCCTGGGCTACAAAGTGAGCTCAAGGCCAGCCTGAACTGCATAGTGAGACCCTGTCTCAAAAAGACAACAACAACAAAAAAACCCACTTTTTTTCTAGAACACCATCTTCTAATAATTTGCCAAAATGATGGACATAAAAGGAAGGTGCGGATGAACTTGGTGTGTGTTCCCTATGCCTTTTAGAAAATATGGAGCTGTTCCTTTGGCTACGTACATGCAAATCTACAAAAAAGGGTGCTGTTGTGGACACCAAGGGAAGGAGTACCATTCATAAAGGACCACCACACAGGTGTGTCTCAGCAGGGCCAGAAGAGTCTACCCTATTCCAGCACGCTGTTGGCCTTGTTGTGAACAAGCACATTAAGGGTAAGATTCTGGCCAAGAGAACTGATGTGTGCATTGAGGGTATTCAACAGCTTCCTGAAACCCATGAGGGAAAACGATCGGAAAAGAAGGAAGCCGGAGAAAAGGGTAGCTGGTTTCAGCAGCGAAGCCAGCCCACCTGGCCGTGAGGCAGCGGTGTGAGAAGGGGTGGGAAGGGGCGGGGCCATAGGAGCCCACTCCTGAGTGCTCATGGCCTCAGCTGGGGCTGCAGGTGGCTATGCGATGCCTAAATAATGGCCAAGGCGTCCTGGGAACCGGGCATGGTGGCGCATGCCTGTAATCCTAGCACTGGGGAGGCTGAGGCAGGAGGATCTTTGGGAATTCGAGACCAGCCTGGGCTACAAAGTGAGCTCAAGGCCAGACTGAACTGCATAGCGAGACCCTGTCTCAAAAAGATAAAAAGAATAAGGGGCTGGGGATATAGCTCAGTGGAATAAGCGCTTGCCTAGCAAGCGCAGGGTCCTGAGTTCGATCCCCAGTACCGCAAAAAAAAAAAAAAGATAAAAAGAATAAAAATAAATAAGTAAAAAGTTCCTCCCAGTTCTCTGGATTGTAAGGACGGTTTTCCTAATTGAAGGGAAAAGGAGTGAAGCCCTCACCCCAGAGAAGTAAGTTCTTGGAGCAGATTCTCGTAGTGTGCACTTAGGTGGGCCGTGCCTTTGCTTGTCACATTCAGCGTTCCGCTGGCTGAAAGATGTGAAGCGACTTACTGTGCAACAGGTGTGCACCCAACTGGTTACAAAATGGCCGAGGGTTTAGAAAAATATTTAAATTGGCTCAAACGTAGTTCCTTTAATTCACCACAGGGAAAAGATGTATGAAAATAAATGGAAGGAAATCTAGGGCACTGAAGTTAAATTCAGAAGTATATGATAAATAGCTAGATTATTAGCCATGCATGGCGACCTGTAGTACTCAAGAGGCTGAAACAGGAGGATCACCATGAGTTCAAGGCCAGTCTGGGCTATGTAGAAGAATAAGATCTGATCTTCTCCATAGCTTTAGTCTCTGGGTAGTTCCTCACCTCCATTATCACATCTCTAAACCCACAACTCTTGCATTTAGTATGTCTGAAAAACCAGCATCATGTGGGTGGGACCAACATCTGCTACCAGCTTGAGTAGTAACTGGGCCCCGTTGGACCAAGGCTGCAGCAACCTCTGGGTGCCTGGATGGCTGAGTATGGTAAAATGAAACTTGGGGAACGAAATTGCCTGGCTATCCCTTCTTGAGGAGGGAGCCTCAGGGTTTACTTCCCAAGTGAAAGGTTTACATTTTTGCACCCTTCAGCCTGAACTGTGTAGTATCTTGCTGTTTCCTGAGATACCCTCAAAGGCATTCACCTTTTTATTTATTTATTTATTTAAACTTTTTTATTTTAAAGACAAAAGAATGGAGACATATAAACCAGAATAACACAAAACAATACAGGAAATACAAAGTTATAGAGAAGATAGTAGGGAATTAGCACTGGATGCTGTACTACACAATGTTATCTTCGCATTTGTTACTCATACAGATGATGGCTCATTCCATTAATCAGTTTTCTCCACCCTCATCTCCGTCGTTCTACCACCCAATCAGTCGTCTTCCCTCTGTAATAACTCTACTTTTTGGTTTATTTACTCCCTCAGGCTCTTTGGGAAGAGACATGGCTGCTTCAAATTATGCTGTAGTAAACATGGGTGTACACAAATTGCTATGACAGGAGAAGGAAAAGCACCCATCCTCAAAGATGGCAGATAGCCAGGGAACCAGGTTCACTATGTTCAAGCCCCCACTGACAAGCCCTCAGGGCCGCTGGGGGTCCGGTCGAGTAGGCGGGGTTACCCAGCGAACCGCCAGGCTCCACCTCCATACAGCATGTCTGGAGGCCGGGCAGTCCTCAGGGTCGCCCCAGCAGACCGCTGGCTCCGCCCCGTCCTCGTGCTGCTGGGGGCCGGGTCGAGTCCACGGGTTGCAGCATTCATCTTCTTGATCGTGTTAAAGTGTTTGTTTCTCTTCAGCATCTGTACCTCCTTCAACCACAACTTCATATATGATTCCTTTTGTGCCAAAATTTAAGTTTTTCGAATCATTCTTTCCTTTTTGATCTCAATTCTCAGCATAGATATGGCTAAAAGTAGCCAGCACTGCTAATATTTGGGCTGCCTTGAAATTTCCTCAGCTAGATTCATTAGTGGGCAGGCCTTAAACTCAGAATTCTGCAGTCTCAGGACATGAGCAAAATGTAGACAAGTTTTTTTGTGAGAGTGTAACACACTCTAGTGCAGTTCCCAATAGAGTCCTGTTTCCAACTGAGATATTATGAGCCTGGCGTTTACTCTCACATTCCTATTAGCGTCTGGTCCTCTGAGCCCTGACCTGAATGGCCCATCAGGGTCCACTTGCAGCATCTTAAAATTTCTCTAGCCTGTTTCTGCAGCCGTTCCCAAAGTCCTCCTGCAAACCAGTTCCCCAGGCTTCCAAACCACGTGGTTAGGTATAGTCATGGCCATGACCCCAGTTCTCTGGTGGCAAGTTTTTGCATTGGTCATGTTTTCTATCACTGGGACACAATGCCAGACACTCCCAACTTCAGGGAGGAGAAGTTTTGCTTGGCCTGGTTCCAAAGGACTTGTTCCTTGGCTCCATGGCAGGAAGGTCACTGCACAAGAACATGGTAGAACACAGCTAGCCGCTCACTCCATGGCAGCCAAGGAGCAGATCACAGAGGAGGAGCCTCAGAGAAGGGGCCAGATAAAAACTCCACGGTCAGGCTCCAGGGCCCTCCCAGGCACACCCGAAGTGGGCTTCCTGATCTGCTGGGTGTGTCCTCAGCCGGTTGACTGTCGCAGTGAATGGCCACAGATGATGTGTGTCAACGCCTTTGCAGTGTGTGGAAGACGCACAGATGCCTTTGGAAATGTTAATTTGCTTGCTTTCGTCCTGTGCTGCTTTTCCATACCCAGCACAATTGCTAGGATAGTAATAGTCCAGTGAACAGTAGGAGCTCAGTGAACAGACCCAAGGCAACTCATTTAGAGGCTACTATGAAAAATCCAAGAAGCCCTGTATTGGGAGCCACTGGAGCTGGAAATTGGTCCTATGTGTGAGGGCGGGACAGAGCCAGAGTCGCTTAAGCAGTCACACTACGTCAGTCTTGAGAAAAGCATCCTGCCTGGACAATGTAGTCATTAGTGGCTGGGCAACTTCGCCTCTCTCCATACTAACTTTGCAAGAGTATAAACAAGCGCCCTGACTGTTGCTGTTAGGCCGTCTCACCCATCGGGGAGAGGTCTCCTCCACCTGACCCAGCTCTTGTCTATTTTCCTCATACCAGCCGCTGTTCTTCCCGGGGGTAGGAGAGACCCACAAGTCCCCTACGGCCCTAGCCAAGTGTGTGTGTCTGTGTGCGCACGCGCGCACATCTTTGAGGGAAAGGAGGCTGAAGCTTCCATCATAAAAAGTTTTCATCCCCTCCCCCCAAGAGGCTGAAAGCTACAATTGAAGGCTGTAGAGGGGTAACAAACTGCATCTGTGGAGACCAGAACAGGGCTCGAGAGCGGCTGCCTTTTCCAGACTCAGATCTGATCACACATTGCACAAGTAAAGTCTCACAGGAGCTATTTGAAATTAAGGTCATTCCAGATGTCAAAAGGACAGAAGAACTGGCTTCAAATGACGCCCATTGGTCAAATTGAGGACAAATGGAACATCAGAAAGAATAGCGAGTCAGAAAACATTCATCTCAAAAGCTAGTGCAAGAATGTTCAAAGGATATCTCTGCTGAGCGATATCCCGGCCTGTTTTTTGTTTTAGTCTCAGTCTTGAAAGCCACAGGTTAGTTAAAGAACTGCAAAAGGGAAAATGTACCTTCTAAAATACTCTGCGTGAGCCAAGAGTTCAGACTTGGCGTCATCAGTAATGGGATGGGTTTGCATTATTTCCTCCAGATGTGCAGCAGTGGGAAAGATGCATCGTCATCGTCTATGTCATATTCTTACCAAAAAGTTTAATCCTAATGACATAATGAGAAAGTAATTAAGCAGATCCAGATGGTCGGGCATGCGGCACACAAGGCCCAGACTCATGACTGTCAGTATGAAGACAAAAGGGAGGGACTTGTCTAGATGAAAAGGCACGAAGGAGACGCAGATTCAAGTAGGAAGTATCAGTCCTTGACCGAATCACACACTGGGGAAGAGACTGTTTGAACATTTGGGGGGCAGTGGCGGGTATTTGAATATGTGTTCATCTACCAACATTGACTGTCGTGGGTCTGATGGTACAGTTATTAGGAGCATGTCCTTGTTCGTAGGAGCCACAGACTGACTTACTGAGCTGAAGTATCGTGATGTCTGTATTTTATTTTCAAAGTTGTACCAAAAACCCTGCTGTTAATATCTCTCTATCTGTACACGAGAATACCTATGAAGATATATATCTGTATTTATCTATGTCTACAAAACATATTATATTATAGAAAATACATATGTGAAAAAGAAAATAATGTTAATAATTAGGGAGTCACAGTATTTTTTTTCAGCTTCTCTGTGCATTTGAAAACATTTCCCCCACAAGCAGAGGGAAGAATGAGACAGTGCAAACAAGCGCTTGGCCGGTGTCAGTGCTCCGTCAGAGACCAGAGACGGGCCTCACACTGAGTTCGAGCCCCAGGGGAACAAGGCTTTTGTTTCTTTTATTTAGCATCTTTAACAGTACCTGGCACAGGGCCCGGGATATAGTTCAGTAGTACAGCGCTTGCCTGGCAAGAGCAAGGTCCTGAGTTCCATTCCCGGTACAAAAAACAAACAGAACAGTACTTGGCACCTGAAGTGACATTCATAAAACATTTAAAAGGCAAACAAACTATTGAGAAGGTGAACACTAGGAATTTAATGCCAGAAACCCTCCCCAACAAACACACGAAACAGTGCCCAAAATGACACCACAGAACGGTTCATGGTTACACGGGACAGCTGTGACTATGGCCTGCATATAATTGTGCAAGTTGCTTTGATTAAAATGACTTCTCTATGAAATTAAAAAAAAAAAACATGATTCAACAAATTGCCCCAGAAAATGTCTGCCCAACTGAGATGAATTTGTCATTTCATTTATAAACGGTAATATTCTCTGAATAACATCATCATGTTTGGTTAAACCGCTTGGGATTACTATGAAAAAATTAGGCAGTTTGGGAGCTTCTGTTTTTTCTAGGATTGACCCAAATGGACATCCGCAAGCCTCTTGTGGGAAGGGTACTGCGCCCTCTGGTGGTGAGAGATACTCATTTTGCTTCTATGGAACGCTAGCAGGCTATAGATAAAAGCGGGGCGTGCTTTACCCAGAGGTTCTACAAACCTGTCTCTTTACTTCCTAGTCGCATCGTGTCCTTATGGACTGAATTTGAGATGATAATTTCTGACTCAGTGAACGACCGGCTTTGGGGAATGGCTGGGCCAGGCTGGACTAAGCAACGTGCGATATAGGAATGAGAAGTGACATTTGCAGGTGGGTCAAAGCCGAGGTTGGAAGACGTGTCCCTAGCGAAACAAGTGCCAAGGGAAACCTGCAGGGCCATTTGCACTATGAAATCTGTCAGGATCCTGTCTCCGCACTGTGACAGGGATGACATTATACACCACCATATGTTTTAGGAAGAGATCTGGGCAGAGCCCTGGGGCTGTGGGTTGCTGGCAGCTGTCCCAGCTTAGTAGCCCTGGAAATGCCTTTTCTTTTAAAAATTAATTGCAAATATTAAAAGACATTTTCCTTGAATGTAAAAATAATACACGGTCTGGGCAAAAATTTACAAAAACATTAATAAAGTACAAGTCACCTGGAATCTGTCTCCATTGTGATAACCACAGGTGACTTTAGGGTGACATTACATCCAGATAATTCTCTGCATAGAAACACATAGCAATAGTAGGAATGCCTAGTTATGCATTGATTGGGGTTAGTTAACAGGATAGTCAAACCTACTCCTTTACAATTTGCTTACTTTTGCAATAGATCTGTGTGTGTGTGTGTGTGTGTGTTTCAATAGACCTTTAAAACATTTTTATCTTGTAAACCAAATCTCTACTACTGAACAAATCATTTTCCTCTCCAACCTCAGCACCTGGCAGCCACTCTTCTGCTGCCTGTCTACAAATATGATGACTTTAGGGACCTTATATAAATGCAACCTCATAGTATTTGTCTTTTTCGGGAATGATTTCTTTCACTCATGTCCTAGGGATCATCTGTGTTGTGGCGGGTGTAGAATCTTCTTCCTCTGTAAGGCTGAATACTATTCAGTTGTATGTTTGTCTCCTCATATGTCAAGAGACAGCTGAGCTGCACTCGGTCGTCTCTCATCCACAGTGAATAGTCCTGCTATGAACATGGGCTTCCAGCTACCTCTTCTAGATCCTGTTTTCAGTTCTTTCAGATATGCTCTGTGGTTGGATGTGGATGTAGTGTGTCCCCCAAAGTTCTCTGTGTTGGATGTTTGGTCCCCAGAGTAGCAAGATTGGGACATGGTGTGGAACTCCACTAAGAAGTGGAGCCTGTGGGAGGTCACTGGGTCAACTGAAGGCACTGCCCTGGGGAGAAGTTCTCATGGGACCCCATGGAAGTATCTGAGGAGGGTTACTGGGAAACCCTGTGCCTGGCACCATCCAGCTGTCTAGCTCGGTGTTTGAGATAAGCTTTCTCCTAATTCCTCCCCATATTGCCATTGCCATCTCCTCACTGTCTCCTTGCTACTCTTCTCCCACTATGACGTCACAGAGAGTCACATCTGAGCAAAGCCAGTGCCAGCACTGTGCCCTGGGGCTTGCAAAACTGCAAGCTAAACAGCCTCCCCCTGCCTTTTGGTTCATGTTGTTTGTCTGTTTTTGAGCCGGGGTCTCACTATGTAATCAAGGCTAGGGGGGTTGATTTGCTGATTTGCACTTGTTTAATGATCAGTGAGGTTGAGCCACTCTCCATACGCTTGTTGGCTATCGTGTGCCTTCCTTGGAGAATGTCTGCTTCAGTCCTCCGTCCATGGTAGCTGTTCGGTTCCAGGAGCCCTGGATAGTGACCCCTTGTCAGGCATATGATTTCCGACACTCTCAGACTCCACGTGTTGCTGCTTATTCTGCTGACTGTATCCTTTGATGTGCAGAAGTTTTAAATTCTGATGTAGTTCCATTTGCCTAGCTTTGCTTTTGTTGCCTGTGTTTCTGTATCACATCCTAGAGATAATTTCCAAATCTAGAGTGATGTAAAATTTCCTGTTCGTTCTCGTCTAAAAGCTTTACAGTGTTAGGTCTTCTGTTCAGATGTTTAATTCATGTGGAGTTAATTTTTGTGTGTGGGATGAGGTAAGGGCCACTGCATGTGGAAATCCAGTTTTTCTGGCCTTGTGTTGAACAGATGTGTGGCCTTGGAACCCTTGTGGAAGATCATTTCACCATGAGTGAGAATTTATTTCTGTGTTCTTTATTCAATTCCACTGGCCTATACTTTATTTTTGTTTGTTTGTATTAGTGCCACTGTTTTGATTACAGTAGTTTTGCAATATGTTTTCTTTTTCTTTTTTTAAATAGCAAAGTTTATTTGAAAAAGTAAAAGTGAAGAGTGAGGGAGAAACTGGTTCTGCATAGCAAGCTTGGGCTGAGTAAAAGAGGAAGGAAAAGAACCCTGGAGGAAGCAGGGTGGGCTCTCATAAGGAAAGCCATGATAGCTATAATGTGTTTTTGCCAGACATTGGTGGCACATGGACATAATCCCAGCACAAAGGAGGCTGAGGCAGGAGGATTGCTGTGAGTTTCAGGCCACCCTGAATTACATAGCGAGACTGTTTTGGGGTAGCCTGCTTCTAAAAGTGGCTTGCCAACTAAATATTACCAGGTTCTGAGTTGCTTGCTTCTCCTTCTGGAGTTAGATTCCAGGATCTTATCTTAAACAAAGAATTGCATGAAATTAGCAAAAAAGCAGTGGCAAAGTTTATTCAAGAGAGTGACAGTGAAGAGTCGGGGAGAAACTGGCTTTGCAGAGTGAGGTTGGGAAGAATAAATAGAAAAAGGAGCTGTGGAAAGTTACAACAGCACTGCTCATCCTGGCTGCCTTTTTTTTTTTTTTTTATAATTTTATTTTAAAGACAAAAGAATGGAGACATATGAACCAGAAAAGCCATAAA